>JACDJE010000260.1:396976-460768 GCA_016647715.1 Pavo muticus
TTAAAAAAAAAAAAAAGTGAAACAAAAGTAGCAGAAAGAAATAAATGTATCCCACGTGGTGCCATTTAAAACTTGTTTTCAGCGTTGCTGGGATGAGGTGTGTATTCCTGTGTATGAAGGAGGTAGCAGAACGCCTGTGTCTCCCTTAATCCTGGAGGTCCGTTTTGGACAGGGGATGGTTAGCAGATGTCCCATAGAAGGTTTGGGAGCAGAGATTTCCTCTCTAATAAACATCTGTCCTCCCAGGAAGCTTTGTGCAGGTGACACAGCCTGAATGATCGCTCTGGTACAAACCCTTGGTGCTCTGTGTGCTGGCTGCCCCAGGGTCTGGCACGTCATGGCAGGGTGCATATCTGCAACCCTTGAGATTGCTGTCTCTTAGGTAGGCATTGGTGTGACAGGCACTCAAATTGCAAAGCTGTGCTTTTGTGGCTTGTTTCTGAGGCTTGAGACAAAGTGTTGGCACTTCTGAAGTAACTGCAAGTACCTGTGACTGCTTTGCCATGGCAAATCCGGTGAAGATAAAGGAGAGGGAAACACAGATGTCTTCTGCTTTGCTTCCAAATGAGGCCAGCCAGTTGATTGCTATGAGCACAGCCTTGTCTTTTCATGGCAATGCTTTACATATGATACAAGTGAAAGTAATTTTGCAAGGTTGATGTTGCTCTCTGTAGGATTTCATTTCTGTTTGCTGCTGAGTACTCAAGTCAGTGGTCTCTATATGCAGTGAGTGCTGGGGTGTCATGCTAGAGAGCTCATTCATGATGTTCTGTAGAGCTCCACAAGGGAGCTGCTAGGAAGGGTTTTGCTCTCAATTTCCCCCTCTGCTCACCTCTTAACTATTGCAGGACCTGACCAGTCTTCCCTTCCTCTGCCACAGTACAAAGCCAAGTACCTGCTGGCCTTTGTGGAGCAGCACATCTCAGCATCACATCTCTCCTCCTCTACACACTCAGCCCTCTTTACTGGGAAGGCTTGCCTTGAGGTTGTACAGAAAAGTAACTACCATATGATGTGGCTGTCTGCTGTCTCTTCTCAGACCCCACAAAACATGAAACCAAACAACCAAATTGTTTGTTCTGTTATTATCAGACCTAAGGCTTGGTAGTAATAAACAGTTTCTCTGGTTAGGCCTTATTGTTTCACAGTGGGCTGTTTTGTGTGGACTAATAACTGTGGTAATCCCACACATTTTCTTGTCTTTGAGAAGGCAGATGACTGGCGGCAGATGTGCAGTGCTGCATGTGCTCTGTAATATTCTGATTCACATCTACACTGTAATTCAGCCCCAGCACAGATCTTGACCTCGACTCCAACTACACATATTGTCCACATACAGAGTTGCTTTCTTCAGTTTTAGGATGGCTTGTGCCTTGCTGTGCCGAGGCAGTATCTCTGATAATGTTGCATGTCAGCAACTTCTGCATGTCTGGTTAGGTAGTAAGGTGTGGATTATGTGTTCTTATTGCAGGAACCTCAGCATTACAGGGATGTGTTTTCTCTGCTTTGTGGCATCTGCAGTAACTCCAGCCCCCAGTGATGCTGATGGCAGATTGCCTGGCAAATTCTGGTCGGGCATCCCCAGATAGACTACTGGTAGAAGCAGTTAAGCACATATGGGCAAAATATGATACTGAAGTAGTATCATACTCCAAAAATAGGTATGTTATCTTTGAATGGCATTTAGCACCACATATTACCCAGTCTTCTTTTGCGGACAGTTGCAAGGAATTGAGTGATGACAGCCTAATTAATTATGATCTGTATTAAGCCCTTGGGAGTGTCATTAACCCACTGGGAGGGAGACTTCTGATTTAAAACACTGTCATGGTTTTGTCTCTGCTTGGCAGGAGTGTAGTGTCCCAGCTGCTGTGTTGCTGCTGACAGATGACAACCTGTTTTCTTGCTGTTGTCTCCCAGTGCTTTGAGGGTGTCAGAACCTGCTCACCAGTAAGTCTCATGCTTACCATCATGGTGTGGATCTGCCCCAGTAAAAAGCCATAGGGGGATGGTCAAGGGGTAGTGCTGCACTCTTACAATCGTAGAGTCATAGAATAGCTTGGGTTGGAAGAAGTCTTAAAGATAATCTAGTCAGTGCTCTTTCTGTGAGCAGGGTTGCTGACTGCTAGATCAGGCTGCCCCAGTTCCCAGCCAACCTGGCCAATCACAGCTTCTCTGGGCAACTGTGCCAGGGCCTCACCACCTTTTGAGTAAAGAATTTCCTCCTAATACCTGATCTGCAAGCCTTTGTCCCTGCCTAAGGCCTGGTGTGTCCAACTCCTGATACCGCTACTTCTTACCATGAAATCAAGAGGCCAGCTCTCAGAACACCATTCGGCTCCCGTACAGCATAGCCCATGAGGTGGTGGCTGGGTGGGTCACTGGCAGAGATGCCCTGCAGGCAGATGGCAGTGCTTCTTTCTCCTCTCTCTTTCCTTTCCTATTTTCCCGACTTTCAGCTTTCTCTGATCTGGTGTTGGACCTCGTCAATGAGGTCCAACCTCTTCAGCTCACTAGCCCAGCAGAAAACATTGCACAAAGAGGGGGAAATCGAGGTAGTTCTCTGCCAGATTATTGACTTGATTCTGCTCAAAAATTGATGTGCAGCTCCAGTGGGAGAGGCAGAGGAGGATGTTCCCTGTCTAAAGACTGCAGTTACTGCAGCTTTGGGAACGCGTCATAGGGATAATGCAGTGGGAGCACCTTCTGTGTAGTTTGCAGCTATGTTGGTTGCCTTCTGAACCATCACTTGTGCATGTATTTGTGGCACTGTGGGCTTGCACAGGGTGCTTCTATTCATGACAGTAGCTGAAGCTGAAATCCTCAATATCTGGGTTTTGCAAACTGCCTGTTTAATATTCAAATACAAATTTATGCAACAAAATGTGTTTTTAAGTACAGGAGAGTGAAATACTGTTCTGAACTACCTTGTAGACTAATTTATGAAGCATATCTAAGACAACAGCACATACCTTATTCATTTACACAGTGCAATAATTCTGTGATAGCATCTGTGCCATTGGAATATAGGACAATCTAACAATGGAAGTAGTGTCCCTGATGCACATTCTCCTTTGTGAAGAATATCAATGCTTTCAAGCTATTTTGTATTTTTATTTTTAGAAGCTGCTCATCACTAGTATTCAGTCTACAGTGTAGTTGCCCACTTATTTCTCTTAGAAAGGAGTGTAGAAAATGAGATTTGAGCAGCAGTTATATTGCTGCTTGCCCCTTCCTTGCCTTTTTGTGACTGTCTTCCACCACAGGTTGTGCAAGTGATGTGTGATGTGAAGACATGGATCAGGAAGAATAGGTGTTGTGCCATGGCAGAGCCTGGGCTGCCCCAGTCCTCAGAGCAGCCCTGAGGGAACTGAGATTCTGCATACTTTACATTTCTTCCCTGCCCAGCTCATATTTACCCTTTTTTGTCTCCCTGCCTGAGACAAAACATTCCATAAATGCGTTGACTGACATTGATGTGGTGTGTGGGCTGGTTATTCCTCCCGACCATCAGCTGCGAGTGACTATGGCTGACCAGCTGGTCTTCCCCATCCCCAGTGTCCCTCTTTCCATCCCTCTGTCCCTCTAACATTCCTCTCTCCTGGTGTTTGTGACACAGGGGAAGGGGACCGCTCTGTGGAGGGCAGCCCAGAGTTCCCTCCCTGCTATCAAGTGACCTTTTGCTTTGGGGATAATGCGCTCAGGGCAGGCTGCCTCGCTTCAAGTGCACGTGGTCTGTGGGATACACCAGCACTCAGAGGCTCGCATCTCTCGTCTCCCAACTCTCTGCCTTTCCCTTCTTCTCTGCTTTTTGTGGGAGTGCTTTCAAATTATAAAAAGAGAATGGAACTCATTGATGTGTTCAGGGCCAGTCTCGTGCCTGTGCACCGGCCTTCCACTGATGTCTTTAAACTGAGTAGAGACGACTGATCCTTCTCCATACATACATCCTGGACTGACACCAGAGTGGAAATCAGTTTGTCTTTGGCAGTGTGGGCAATAGGAAAGCAGGACCTCTTTGATGCCCTAAGGCCATTTGAATGTATGGGAAAGAGGAATGCTGACGGGACACAGAGCTGAGGTTTGATTTTCCTGAAATGAGCCAATACATGCTAGGTTAGCGGGGATTCAGCTATACACTACTAAGTGTGGCTGGCATTGGATCTGCACTTTTTAACGAGGGTTCTTTGTTAAACATCAGCGTTAACAAGATGGCTGTCTTGCCTAATGTGAATTGCTGTCCTTGTTCTTAAAAAGGGGATGTATTTTCTTTTATTTCTGTGCTTTCATGTAAGTGCTGAATCTGCACGCTTTGCTGAGGAAGAGTGTGAAGAGAAGGCAGTGCAGCATAAGGCATGGCTATCTTCCTAGCATGAGAACTGGGACTGCACTTTCTGGGGATGGTCCCCATGCACCGAGTCTGCTTTGTAGCCAGGAGCACTGGCACATCATCCGGTATCTCCCACATGTCTGATGGCCCTGTGCAGGGTCAGCATGAGTGTCACAGCACCTCTCTGAAAAATCAGAGCCCTGGGCCAGCCAGGTAAGTCCGTTGTGCTTCTGCAAGCTGAGCAGAGGAAGGCCACAAGCACAATTCGGTGATGGTGTTGTCCCCGTGTGCATGATGGACATATGCAACTGGCACACGGGGCTGTGATGTATCTCTGCATAGGCTTTGGAAAGCTGAGGACCAGCAGAAATGTGGAGGCTGGTTCTCCCTGATGCTCTACTGCATAACATTATCTGGCAATTGAGTGATCCTTTAGAAGAAGACAGGTTTGTCAGAACCCCAACAAACGGTGTGGCTGCATGGCTGCCAGCTCCACCAGTGAAACCGGGTGCCGGTTCCATCCTGCCTCTGGGGCTCTGCTGAGGTTGTCCGCCAGCACCTCGACTCTTCTGAATCCAGCGGAGAGGCACTGACTGCAGCGCAGCGTGGGAAAGCCCCACAGCTGGAGATGTCTGTTAAAAAGTCTGACAATAGCCATTCACTGGAATATATTCAAAGCAACGGGGATGTCTAAAGCTTTAACTCCTGATCTGATGGGGAAAAAAATCGGTTTGGCACAAAATTTACTTGTTACATGAACTGGTGGGTTTTAACAGTCTCTAGAGTCCATGTCTCGAGTCAGGAATTTATTTTCTCTGTTTTCTCACTGAATTGTTTAATGTTGGTCGGTACAACAAAATTTGTTGGTTTTTTTTTTATTACAAATGCCATTAAATGAGCTGTCTGTGCATTGGAAATGGACCTGCTGTTTCCAGGGGATTAAGACACTTCTACCTTCTCTTTTACTCTGGTGCTCAGCATTCATTACACAGCAGTCACTGGTCTCTGAAAAAAATTAGTACCCTTTCAGATTTGTAGTTAATAGAAGATTTATTCACAGTGTTCGGGATTTTGTATGGTAGATGCTAACCTCAGTGCTAACTTTCATGCTGCCTGGGGATTCCCAACCTTTGGGATTTTTGGCTGGCTCTGTTTTGTACAGTCCATAAGCATCATGCAAATAGCCAAACTGCCAAGCAAGGGGAAAAGAATCAAGAAAATATAAAATGTTCTTCGCAAATACTGTATTATTCTTACACTAGAAAAAATAAACTCTTAACGTTAATTTTACTGACACTATCTTCACCATTTCAGCTGTTCTTTTTGTGAACAGAGAAGACTCGGCGGTGTTCCTCATGCCTAGAATTTTATCTGCTTTCTGAAGGCTTGTGATCCTACTAAGATTGTCTTCTGCATCATTATAGTGTGTTCTCAACTGGCCTAAATCACACATTGCCTTAAGTAGTGCCGGTCTGCCTCCACATTGCTCCTGCCAGGATTCCTCCTTCCCTTCTACTACGTTGCATCCATGCTGGGCTGCTCTGCACAAGGCTGGGTGTGAAAGGCAGAGCAGAAATACCCACAGCACTCAAGACTCACAGGCAAATTGTGACACACAGTGTGTTACAAGAGTCTGCAGGCTGGCATGGGGAGAAGTGAGGAGTGGATGGCAGTGCCCACAAGCCCAAGTGCCACTGGTGGGCAGCCCTGCAAAACTCAATGAGGAATGCACCCCTGGGCCTCATGTTTCCACCCACCTTGTTGTCACAGATGGGTCTGAAACGTGCGGGAGAGGACATCACCTGGCCACTGCTTCGTTATCAGGGCTTGTCTGTGCCTGCATGACCCACATACCTCTGGGTCATCTCGAGACCTATCAGGCAGACCAAGTTATTCAAGACATAAAACAAAGAAACGGCAAAATATCTGAGTGTAGTGAAGGTAGTGGAAAGGCAGTGGAAAAGCCTGGCAAATGCAATAAAAGGTTTTGTGTTTGTTTTTTTTTTCTAAAGAAGACAAGCGTAATCCTCATCTTTAAGCCATCCTTTAATATCCTACTTTGTTTTACACTGGAATTAGAAAATCTTTTCCACTTGTTTTAATTATCTGCTGACTTTAATTCTGCCTTTGAAAAATGTCTTTGCTATGACAACCCCAGCTATCATGGTGAGTAGCATTAGGGAAAAACAGCTAAAGTAAAGCTTTTATCTTTCCCCGCATGCAGTGTTTAATCTTTCTAATCTTTTAATGTGAATGTGTTTTCTCCCATTCTGAAAATTGACAAGATTAGGACTGTCTCTCCCAAAATAGCAGTTCGGAAGCATGTTTTGCTTAAACACAGCTAGTACAGTACATAATCAACTAGCAAAGTGTGAGAATTCCTGTAGGTGACCAATTGATTCTCAGAGTTAAACCCGTGTCTAAGGCTAACTTCCACATGCCACCTTTTCTAACTCTGCCTAAACTCAACTTTTTTAAGAACAGTTTGTAAAAAAAGTAGATTTTAATTCTTTTGTTTTATATAAAAAGGTGTTAAAAGATTCACTGCTTTGCCAAACAATAATATTTCTATGCATTGTGTCATTCGGTGGTGTTGCTATTGAGATTTTGCATGTGTTTTGGACGTTCTGACATCGTACATTTATGTGGTACTTGTAGAAATGCTAACCATTGCTGCTATGATCACCGCCACTGAGAAACTGAGAGCTGTGCCAGTCAGCAGGTATTTCTTTGTGTGTCATAGTAAATCTCTGCATTATGATGTTGTTTCCTGTGTTAAGCCAGTGTTCAGTGCTTTCTGGAGAAGGAACCAACATGTTGCGGTAGGCAGGAGGTGCTGAACGTCTCGTGTCTTCTTCTGAACGGTTGATCACTTATCAGCTTGGTGCTTAAAAAAAAAAAAAAGTATAAAAAAAATCTTGAATTCTCCATATTTCTTTGAGGTGTCTTCTCATCACTTTTAATTTGGAATTAAAAAAATAAAGATGCCCAACCAACCACCTTGATGAAGCTAAAGGCTCCTGCAGCCGTCTGCCAGCTGTAAATGTGAGGGGTAAGGGGGAATGTGCAGCACCCAAAGCTTCCTGTGGGTAGCAGATCTGGCGATCAGCCAAGCCTGGGAGAGCTGCTGTGGAGGTTGCTAAAAATGCCTGCTAATGAAAGCAATCCTCTGATTACTGTAAGAAACTGCCAGCTCTCCTAGCAGCTGTGAGCCTGCTCTTGTAAACAAGTGTCAGCCTGGTCAAGTAGTGGATTCCAGTCCCCTTCCCACCTCCGCTGAAGCCACACTTCGCTGCCAAGTGAGCCTTGGATGAAATTCAAGCCCAAGATTTTTGGTCTCATTCTTTCCAATTGCTTTCATGGCAGACGGGCCCTGTTTATCAAAATTCTGACACCGCATTTTCAGCTCCTTTTCCACCTTCCCCTTAGAATCTGGCAGTATAGCAGATATACACATACACAGAATAAATTTTGACTTCACTAAGATTTTGACAGGCTGAAATCATACCATATTGTATTTGTACAACAGAAACAAGCTGTGGGGAAAAGCGTGATCTGTCACAGATCCCTGCCACCAGGCACGGTCAGCTGCACCTGGTATGCTCTGAAAGTACTGTCTTATGTGGAAAAATGAAAGGCTATAGCCGTCGGTTCTGCATTTCTGCTGACAGGTGAAAGTCTTCTAAATATCTTGAAAAGGTTTTCAAATCAGAATACCAAGTTTCCAGAAAAAAAACCCAAAACCAAACAGCTGTGTGATTGGGACATTAACAGTGAACTGAATTCATTCTTACTGCTCTGAAGCCATCTCTGCACCTCTGTGCAAGGCAGTTTACAGCCCTTGGGGTGCAAACTGCTTCCCCCAGAATAGAGTTTACATGACAGTTTTCAAAGTTGCCATTCCTTTTTGTCACGCCTGGGACATTTACAAAAACAGTATTGCAAGGTGCAGGCTGGACCACCCTGAAAGTCTGTTCATGTAGTAGTCCTCTCCCACGAACTGAAGGATTCAAGGTGCACACATACGGTGTCTGTTTCTGGGCTCTACGATAAAGAAATGATATTAAGGTCCATGAAACAGTCTGGAGGACAGCAAGAAAAGCTGGTAGAAGGTCTGGAAGGCATGTCCTGTGAGGAGAGGTGGGCAGACCTGGGTTGTCCTGTGTGGAGGAGGCAGAGAAGTTCTCACTGCTCTGCAGTTCCTTGAGGGGAAGCAGAGGGACCTGCTGGGCTCTGCTCCCTGGTGGGACAGAACACGAAGGAATGGCACACAGCTGCACCTGGGGAGGATGAGACCGGGCATTGGGAAGCATTTCTTTGCTGTGAGGGCAGTCAAACCCTGGAACAGGCTTCCTAGAGGTGACTGATGCCCCACAGCTGTCAGTGGCCAAGGGGAATTTGGGCAATGCCCTGAGTAACATGCTCTAACTGTTGATTAGCAATTGAATTTGATGTTGAATGAAGGCCCCTTCCCACTGAGTTGTTCTAAACATTCCTGGAGCATTTCTGAAGATCTCAACTGTCCAAAAGTGATGAGGATGCTTGAGGCCTTTTGCAGTACCTCAGTTCCCATTTCTTGGATGGAATAAGGCTCTCTTCAGAAATAAAGGACCATTTTATTGCTCTAAAATCCAATGACTTCTTCATAGAATCGTAGAATTGCTCAGGTTGGAAAAGACCTTAAAGATCATCAAGTCCAACTGCAACCTAACCATACTACCCTAACTCCTAACAACCCTCCACTAAATCATCTTCAGATGCTTCCTGCCAGCTGAGACCAGCTGCAATGAGTTTCTCTGTTGTTTTTGGTCTCTAGCAGCCATGTACACATGAACACATCTCCACCACTGCAGTGAGGAGTTTCTGCTCCACAGAACTCCTGCCTGCATGGCCCTAATATTAGGTATGCAAGGCAGTGGCAGAGAGTCTTATTCCTTGCATTTCTTCTCTTAAAAGCTAGGTCTTAGTCTTCCAGTCCAACCAATTGCAGAAATTGACTTACCAATTGCAACCTACTGTAGGGAACCTGCTTTGGAGTGGAGGATCTCCAGAAGTCCTTTCCAACCCCTATAATCCTGTGATTCTGCGACTCTGTAATTGGTAATTGGCCATTATAGCTCCTTCCCACACACTGACCCAACCTTCCAAAAGGTGTGTCAGGTTCCTGGAGAACTGCAGTTGTATATTCCCATCTTCACTTTGTCTGCAGATATATCTACACTGCCTTCAGCTTAGATTTGAATCAGAAGAGCAAACAGTACCATTTATTTAGCTCTTTGCGTGCCGGAAATCCAGTTGTTGTTCTACAAATGCAGACATGGCGTTAGGTTTTAGCCTGCTGCCTGTGGTGTGTCAGCAGTTTTCCTGGCATTTGTTCATTTTTCACCACAGCTCACTGGTTTCAAGAAGCAAATGGGCTGATTTTAATGCTGTAGTGGATTAGATGCCACCGCCCCATCAGTGCGATGCCTTCTGTGTACATGTTGTCCGTCATAAGCTCTTGTAATTGCATTTTGTCCTAAGTGCAGGAAAAGCTTTTTTCTTTTTATCATTATTATCATTAAATAATAAAATGAAACCTTGTTGCATTCTTGTCTGTGCTGCTGAAAGGAGACAAGAGAGAATTTATCCATCCAAACCCCACTGGAATCTGGGGACTTACTTAGGTTTCTTTGAACCCCTTTGCAAGCCCCAGTTGTGATCTGCTATATTAGGCAGAGATGTTAACATGAGCAGTGATACATTTCTAACACTAAAAATGTAGTTTTTCTGTGGGACCTTCTCATCCTGACCTCCTGCCTCTACATTTGGGAATTTATATATTTATATATTTGTTAGGGAGAAGGAAGATTTTAATACATTTTAATGCATTAGGCATTGCAAATCCAGAATATCTGAGAGAGAGAGGAGGTTTACTGGGTTTTTTTTCTGAAGACATCAGGAAAATTGTCAACCCTAGCCCTTTTTCAGAGCTACCTGTTCAACTTCAAACCTGATTCATTCTAGATCTGAAACAAAAAAAAAATAATGAAGAGACCTAGGAAAAAAAATGAAGAAAAGGGCTTCACTGGTGAAAATGAAGAAAGATTCCATAGCCTTCTTCAGCGCCAGGTCCCCAGCTGGGTTCCCAGGTCAAAAAAAGGCCAAACCTTTTACTTGATGGCTGAATAGGTTTTAACTCATGTGGATGCCATGTTGCTCTTTCTGCAGCAAATTTCTAAGAAGCAAGCTTCAAATTGGTTAGGATCCTTGAGAAAATATCATCATCAGTGTCATACAACACTTTTGTGTCAGTTGTACTTTTTTCCCTTTCTGCAAAACGCTCCACTCTTCTTTACTGGGGGTGGAGTAAAGAGATGCTTTACTGCCATCTGTTGCACCACACTTCAGCCAGATGTCTCCTTGGCTTCCCTAAAAAAAATTCTCCTTTTGTGTTTGAGTATAAAAGTTCATTAAAGAAGAAGACAATAAAATCAAGATGTTTTATTTATTTATTTTCTTAATGGTCTGGATTTCATCCCTTGCTCACTTATCCAATAATTGGGCTTTTATGAAGCAGGAGTTCACTCCTGTGTTAATTGGAGTACTCACTTTCACCAATCTGCAAATTCCAGAGACACTCTGATCTTTATCACACTTCAGCTCCGTTTTTATCCCCCCGTGATAATCCTTAACATGTCTGGTTCTGCTGCCTTAGAGGTTGATTTCACTGTCCGTACGACATTTGCTACTGTTGTAGTGTGACTTTTTATTTCTGTTTTTTAATATTTGCATTGGTACAGCCTTAAACTTACTGAATTAAAAATCATTTCAGAGATAATCAAGATAGTCATTGATGTCTGTGATAAGTGCATGCTTTATTCACAGTATTTTGTCTGTAATTAGGTGTAGTGACCGATTCTCATATATTTAATAAACTGTTTTCTGCAAAGTTGACTGCATTGTTTAATCAAATGAAAACAACTTACTTGGAATTCTGAGGTAGATTTGTGTGAAAAGCCTCACAGCCCTCTCATAGTTTTCAAGTACGAGTATCAGTGTAGTGGGAAGTTCCTGTGGACCTGTGAAGCATTCCAATTAGCAGAGTGCAAATAGGCTCAGCAAGAAATAGCTGCTGCCGTGCCCTGCTTTACCTCTGGGGTCATGTTACAGGGGAAAAATTAAACAATTGCTTACGTCCTTCCCTGCTTAGGAATGTGTTTAAAAACAAGCTTGACTTTAACCGTGTGCTTATTTAATCTCACTTCAATATGAGTTAAAGAATATAAACTAAGAATGTTTTGGGAGTCAAGTGTTTTCTGGAATCTGGTCTGGTTACATTGGTTCCGAGGCACAGGAGAACTTCCTAGAATCACAGAACCACAGAATGGTTGGGTTGGAAGAGACCTCAAAGCCCACCCAGCCCTGAGCTCCTGTCGTGGGAGCGCTGCCACGCAGCAGGTCAGGTTAGAACAGGGCCCATCCAACCTGGCCTGGAGTGCCTGCAGGGACGGGCACCCACAGCTTCTCTGGGCAGCTGTGCCAGGGCCTCACCACCCTCCGAGTGAGGAATTTCTTCCTAACATCTCAGCTAATTGTCCCCTCTTTTGGTTTAAAACCATCCCCCCTTGTCCTGTCATTATCAGACCATGAAAAATGTCAGTCCCCCTCCTGCCTGTAAGCTCCCTTCAAGCGCTGGAAGGCCGCAATGATGTCTCCCCAGAGCCTTCTCTTTTCCAGGCTGAACAAGCCCAGCTCCCTCAGCCTGTCTTCTTCATAGGAGAAGTGCTCCAGCCCTCTGATCCTCCTTGTGGCCTTCCTCTGGACTTTCTCCATCAGCTCTGTGTCCTTCTGCTCAATAGCACAATATGTTCTCCATGCAATTTCATAAGATTGATCTAGAATAAAATTAAATGTGTCTCCAAGGATGAAATTATTTTAAGACAGGTGTTTCTCAGGTTGGAAGATTCAAAATCAGGCTTTAAAATTAAAAGAGCAGAATATTAAAGCAAATAAACCTCTCATACTCTAAAAGAGAAGCACCCCAAATGGAAAAACAAAACAAAACTTTGACAGCTCCATGGAAGTTCCAGAGCTCTATGGAAGAGCTGCTGTTCATGGGGTGATGGCTGTGTAAGAGGAGGGTGAATTCAGCCATACAAACCTGAAAAAAGCAAAATCATTCAGGTAACCAACATGTTTGTGTGGGAGTTGGGACCTCAGTGCCTGACAGCAAGAGCTGAGTGACAACATGGGTGTGGGACAGAGGAAAATGTTCCATGGAATGTTCTGCAGATGGATTTCCATCACCTGGCAGATTCCACCAAATAAACACCTGCGTGCTGTCCACGGTGGTGCTGCCCTTCAGCACAACCTCTGAGGGGCAGAGGCCCTGCAGTTGTTCCAGTGACAAGTGGCAAGAAAATGCAGAGGCCTTGGGATGAAGAGAAAGACAAGTAAGGTATGGACAGGTGAAAGCCAGGGGCCTGTAAGGAGCTGGCGGTTTATTTTGTGATATATTCCAAAGAGAAGCAGGGCTTGGCTGCCATCCCTGAAAAGGGTCACACGGTTTCTTCTTGAAGTAGTCTAATGGCTTACATTACAGCTTACGCTAATTGCTTAGTTCTCAGAGAGAATAATAAGGAGGAAAAAAAAAAAAAAAAAAAAGACCCCTTGGCTATGTATAAGAAGATAGGGCTATTTATATGCAGGCATTTTGTTCTAGGAGCCAAATTCCAACAGATACCTGGGGGAGAATAGACACTGGAGACTGGCAGTGCATGGCACATACTTGCTGCTGCTCCTCTGACAGCTGTGAAGAAACTATACACAGAAGAGACAAAATCCTGTGTGTCACCTCAGAGCTCCTTCTGTACTTGCAAGTACAACAATTTTTATTATTCTTGTCTCCAGGCAAAATGGCAAGTAGAATAGGACGAGGAAATCCTGCTGGGGATATATACCCAGGGAAAAGCAGGCAGAAGCCTGCAGTGTTGTGGAGGAAGGATGCTGCTAGCCATGGGGCAGTTAACCAGGTGACACAAGGTGATGCCATTCATCTGCACATAGAAGGAGGCCTCTGTGTGTCTGGGCCTTGGCAGGGGACACCTGTCAATATCTGCTCATGGGAACTGTCCTTGCTTCAGGGGAAAGAAGCTGAGATTTAAGGAAATCTCACATTTGAGAGCTCAGCAATTTTGGTGTACAGCTTTTTTGGCTGCACTCCACTCCTTCTCTCCCTGGCAACATGCACTACAGCTCCTGGCCTCCTCACGGAGCAGAGCTTTAGGTATCTAGACATCTGGTGTGTGCATTTAAACTTAAAAGATCTGGCAACAAGTAGCTACAAACCATCAGGTACTGGCTGTCTGGGCAGAAGTAGGGGGTGTGACGGGTTTGGCAAACAGTGACATATTTGTTTTTCCTATATGGTATATCATCTCAGTGACACACATTTGGCAAGAAGGGCTTCTGCCTGTGTAGATGGCCATGTTGTATGGTTGTTCTGGGTTTTGTAAGGAGCACGGTGTCAGACACACAACGTTCTCAGCCATCACTGCTGAGGCATTTGAGCACTGTCTGTTCACATACAGAGCTCACACCCTCTGAAAAGTGCTCACTGAAAATAAACCCTCGGACCTCCAGAAAAGGGAAGGCAAAAGGTACTGGGGTGAAGGAACAGGGCTCTGATATCTTCCGTGTTTTCAATTTTCTCATGCAATATCTACAGTGGTGGTGAGTCAGGCAGCCTGAGTTACATGTATAAAAGTACAGCCTTGTGGGACCTGATCCCAGCCTGCAACCTCTGATCCGATTACAAGGCAGTTTCTTCAGTGCCAGTGTTGGTAAGGCCTTTCTGAAAACAGGATGTAGGTTCCTGGCCGCCTAATATTTTTCCAAATTCTGTCTGACAGGTCCTGGAGAGAACTTGTGTCCACACTCAGTAGGGTGCAGGTGTGGTTAGTGCCTCCTGGCAGTACTGCAAGGCCTCTATTGAGTAATGCACGAGTGTTCAGATATCTATCAAAGCCCTGAGAGCATCGCTTGGCTGCTGACAGGCAGTGTCAAGCAGAGCTGCACGGTGTGCAGGCACCGACACCAGTGATGAAAGCTAGATGGTGATACCCTCATCTTTCAGCAGAACCTGTGCACAGATGCACTTCAGATGTAAGATCCCAGCCCTTTTCATCACTCTTCTGCACTCTCTGAGAAGGAAGGTGATAAAGTGTTCTCTCTTGGACAAAAAGAAGTCAAGTGCTGACAAAATAACAATAATATTAATAGAAAGGATGCATAAAAATAGGAGCAAGGACTTCCTACAGAGTGGAAAATTGGACAACTCTTGTTTCAGCCTTCTGACAATGCCACAACTTTGTAGATGGTAGCTGAAACATGCCTGCCATCACAGTGGCTTCAATTTGTCATCTTTGTTGCTCTAAGATTTCTTTGCTGCAAGTATTAGAGCTACGTGCTGCCCATAGTAGCCTTCTCTTTCTGAACTTGGCTATACTTTCAGGGCTTTGAACAACTCCTACTGATTTTCATGGTTTCTAAGTATTGCTCAGCGCAGCCCTTCACAGCTGACATGCACAGGGCTGCAAAACCTGTGAGCTTCAGCTCTGTGGAAAGTAGACTTGAACTATAGTGGGTGTAATAAAATTATAGTGGCATCATAAAAATGTATTACTCTTTCATAAAGGAAATTCAGTGCCTGAATATCTACAAGAGGGTTCTTCATCAATATTCTTTCAGCTTCTCTCTGTAAGGCTGGGGCTCTCCTTTTGAGGAATGTACATTGAGTATTATCACTTACATTATAGCATTCATCAAGACCTACCTGCCCATGGCCCATTGAAACACAGGGCCTCATCTGTTGTGCCTAGCAGGGAGCAGAAAGTGGGCTGAGCGGAAGGCCCATGGGAAAAGCTATTTTTAATCCCCCCCCCTTCCCCCCCTTTTTTTTTTAAAGCATAGTCAACTATGGTCAACAAGTTTCCCATCTTTAACTTTGATGATGGCTTCAAATATCTGTGTATGAGGGCAGCAAACCCAACACCACCAAGGCCACCCTCGACACTCTCAACATTTGGAGACAGTGCTGCTTGGCCAGGGATTACATAGACATCACTAGGGCAAGACATCTAACCAAATACTGCTTGTGGGAGCCAGTCTCCCTGCCCAAATTAAGTTATCGTAAATTTTGGAGAATCCCATTCAAGAGGTGGGATTTCAGCCTTCATTATGTCCTTGAGGTCTCAGGGATCTCCCAAGTTTCTTTTATAAAGCTGTAATATTTTCCAATTCACACTGTAGCTAGGGTAATACAAAATATTTTCGTGTTAATAACACATGTAAATAACAGCTGAGAGAGCTGGGGCTGTTCAGCCTGGCTGCATGGTGACCTGATAGCGGCCTGTCAGTATCTGAAGGGGAGCTACAAGAAAGAAGCGGACAGACTCTTTAGCAGGGTCTGTGGTGACAAAACAAGGGGAAATGGTTTCAAGCCCAAAGAGGGGAGATTTAGGTTAGATATAAGGAAAAAATCTTTTACAGAAAGGGTGGTGAGGCACTGGAAGATGTTGCCCAGAGATGTGGTTGATGCCCCGTCCCTGGAGATGTTCATAGTGAGGCTGGATCAGGCCCTGGGAAACCTGATCTAGCTGTGGTGTCCCTGTTCATTGCAGGGGAGCTGGAATAGATGGCCTTCAAGAGGTCCCTTCCCCCTCTAAGGATTCTATGACTTCACAAATAATATAATACACAACTTTGGCTTCACGCTAACATGTGACAATTTTTTTTTTCTCCAAAAATTGAGGACTTTTCTCCAGAATTGAACTCCCTGCAAAATCACACGGCAAAATAAAAACTGTGGCCGACGGCAGGTGTAGAAAAGCCCCGCTCATATCTTTATAACAGTTTCTCAGCTAGGATGAGCCGAGGCGCTGGCAAGCTGGAGCTCCCTGGCTGGCAGCCTGACGGCAATGCTGACATCTCATGGCCAAACGGAGGAGCTGCTGATGTTTCGCTTTTTTTCTCCGCTTTGTTTTTTAACAACTCCTCCTCTATCTCCTTCGGCTGAGTATGGAGCCGAAGGTATGAAGGTATGAAGTAGCATACCCAAGTCATAGTCACATAGCTTCACTCATTCCAGGCTTCGTTTGACCAAAACTTTCATTCCCTTCAAAAAGTCCAGGAATTCTGCTGCTGTGTTGTGAATCTGGATTTCCACATTTGGCATGAAAGAGGTGTTAGGCAGTGAAACGGATCTGTTTTGTCTGAGCATCCTTACCATGCGGGGTTTCCTTTCATCTCTTTTGCTTAGATAAACATGTAGACTCTCCCAGTACTCTCAGGCTGACCAGAAACAAAACTTCTGGGAAGCCTGGAAGCTGCTGCAAGTTTCTTCAGATAGGGCATGGGGAAGTCTTAAATGTGTCTTTCCTACCTGTAAATGCATTCTGTAGAATCACAGAACTGTTTGAGTGGGGAGGGATCCCTAAAAGCTACCTAGTCCAACTGCTCTGCAATGAACAGGGACATCTGCAGGTGCTCAGAGTCCTGTCCAGACTGACCTTGAGTGTCTCCAGGGATGGGGCATCCATCAGTTCTCTGGGCAACCTGTGTCAGTGCCTCTCACCCTTACTGCAAAAAAACTTCTTCCTTGTATCCAACCTAAATCTCCCCTTCCCTACCTGCAAGCATCTTGACACATCTTTCCCTTTCCCCTTGTTCCAGATCCCAGCAGTGAAGCTTGATGAACTCTTGGAAGACCTCCATGTCACCACGTAGAAAACAGATGGATCTGACATTCTAGCCACATCTTTCCACACAGTTCAACAAAGCCTGGACCAGTTCCTCAAGAATGCTGGTACTGGTTTCTCCATTACCAGTGGCACCTTCAGCTCTTCTACCAGAAAGACACATTCTGAGGAGAGCTACATGATGCCAGGTAGTTTGTGGAGGAGTGAGCCTGTGCTCATTTGTTTTCTTGTGAGCTATTATTCAATGATTTCTCCACTTATTTGGGCTATTTTAGATACAGAGATTTTTCAGTACTGGGACATTTGTATTGGGTTGGTAGGTGAGACTAGAAGCTATTACCAGATTTAACAAACAGCAAGCAGGTAAATGAATTGCACGGCCCTCAAAGGGCAGCATTTTCAGTTAGTCAGTTATAAATGATGAAGATAAGTATTTGGGGTCTGTCCAGCTTCTGAGACATCTTAAAGAGGACTAACATCAGACACCACATGCCTGGCATGTGTTGAAAATGAAGATGATCCACGGTGTCTCAGTTCTGGCATCCAAATGATGCAATTCTCAAAAATCAGGAGTCACTGTAAAAATAATTGTCTTAAGCATCTACAACTAATTCCTGGTCTTCTTTCTCTTGTAAAGAAAACTCCTTTTCATTTCTGTTGGAGCTGTGGCAAGGCTCAAAGTCACGAAGAAAGAAAACTTCATAGTGCCAAAACAGAGCTGAGAGGTGTGCAGTTTGATGACGTGCATTCTGTTCCTGTTCTAATGTAAAGAGGTGCCTGTTTTTTCCACCAGGCTTCAAGGCTGTGAGAGGATTAGACAGCACAAAGTCCCACTGAGCCCCCACAGAGGCAATGCTTTTCTAGTGGTATGCACTGCCTTCATATCCCAGCTTCAGTCCGATGCTTACTGACTGCAAAAACAAATGACACCTACTGGCCCTTTTTTGAAAGACAGCTTCTTCCCTTCCCCTGAAGTTGCTGGAACACATGGTGGTGGACTGTTCATTTCTCTCATGAGGAATACTTGCTCTCTAACCAAACTTCTCCCATACTGATGATCATCTTTTCTGTTAGCTCCCTAAATCCATGACTGCAAAACCTGTATTTTCTTCTCTAAAGGAAAACCTCACCTTGAGCTGTGCATCTCACTGAGTAATTTGTTCCCTGATAGAAAGAGTTCTTGTTATTGGGGCAAGAAAACCAACGGGACAACAGTGGAAGAGAAAGGAGATGAACAAGTGAAAACAGGTGGCATAAAGGAAGAGGTTTGGATGCTGGAACTGAGCAGAGAACCACAGACTATTTCCAGTGCAGCAGGGATTGGGGTGGTCAGAGCAGCCCTTCCCATAGACAAGTGAACAGGTGGTGGAGGAAATCCTACGGCTGCAGTGGAGATCTCTACCTGTGCTGGGGGCTTTAGCTGTTCACAGGACAGCCACATATTCCTTAGGGTCTTGCCCAGAGGACCTACCCTGTAGATCCCTGAGAGGCCTGGTCAGGCTCATCTAGATATATATGGCAGGGGGTATTGCTTTTGCTGATCTGACTGAGGAGGTCTGTGGGAAAATGGAGCCTGTCTGCAGGACAACAGTGATAGAAGAGTCCAAGTCATATGCTGGAGCAAGAAAAGAGGTTGAAACTAAGTGATTGTTCTCAGAATGGGGCCTCTCATACCCATTTGAAACAATCACAAAGGAAACCACATCCATCAGTCATTGATCTGTTGGAGAAATGTAGCCAGACCTTCCAGAGAAGGGCACAGGTGTGGTGGCAATTGGAGGACAAGGAGGGCAAGTTGGAGGATGGATATTTTCAGTACTTTGGGTTCTTTCTGCCTTCTGCTCCTCGTGGTGTGAAAGGGGCTTCTGGCTTAGACCTGACCCACACAGTGAGGCTGGAAGGACATCCCATAGGTACAGCTGCCCCTGTGTGCAGGGAGAGAGCTGTGGGCTGGTGAAGAGTCTGGAGGTGAGAGTGAAGGAAGGAGGTAAAGGAGGCTGGCAGGAACACTACGGTATTAGAAGAGCTCCTCTGGTACTACACCTAGGCTATTTTAAATGTATATAAATGCAGGGGCCAGCTCATGACCGTCTTTCAAAGCAGTGACATTTTCTGGCTATGCCTCATGCAGTCAGAATATCTCTATTTTAAACATTTGCAAACATCATAAAACAAAGCAGTGGTGCCTGGAATAGCAAGCCTGAGGGGAATTATTGCTTTTAATATGAGCAGAGGGCTCATGGTGAGGAGGAGAGATGCCAAGCTGATTACTCTGCGCTCATTCAAACACAGCAGGGAGCAGAGGAGTGACACCACAGGGACAGTCGGTTGTGTTCTATATCATCCTGACACAACACCCTGTGTGAGCCTGGAGCTGGGTTTAAGGTAGGCAAGGGTCTTTTCAGGAGTTTGTTAGTTAACATCAAAAGCACAAGCCACATCAAATACAAAGAGCTGGGGGAATGTGACACTCCTTCCTTTTCTGCTTGGTCACCTTGCATGTTTGAGAAGGACAGAGCTAAACTTGCAGAAGGACATCTACGTAGCACACAAATAGATATTGACCAGCTGCAAGTTACACTTCAGAAAAGCCTAGGATAAAGCAGGGGGCAAATGTATGTGCTAAAGCTGGTATGAGCCTCAGAAGCAAGGTCTTTCCTGTCAGGAGCATTTTGTGCTTGTCAGAAGCAATCCCAGCTTGTCGGAAGGAAGGTCCCTTCCTACCTGTGCAAGTCCCTGCTGGCAGCACATCTCTCCCAAATAGTGCAGGTACTCTTAATTTCGGATGAAATCTATTGAATTGCAGAGTCCCCTGGCTGGCATGACTCTGCAATCTTAGTAGCATGAAGCCCATGTCAAGGTGTTTCAGGCCTTTTCATCGGGCACTTGATTACAGGGATCTAATGGTGACCTCTACACAGACAGTGCTTACTGCAGACCACTGCAAAACCAAATGGAGGCCGGTCTGAGACTGGTGCTCACTGCATTACATCACATGAAAACCTGCCTGTCTTCTGGGAGTCATTCATTTAGTTGTTATGCCAAGTGACACTGTGGCTGTGAGGCAAGCTGAATGACAAGTATGTTTCCTTCCTGACAAAGACAACTGCATTTCTGGTGAAGATTTGCTTTTCCCACAGCAGTGGTGTTAGCTTTTGTATTTGATGTGGCTTGTGCTTTTGATGTTAACTAACAAACTCCTGAAAAGACCCTTACCTACCTTAGACTTCAACAAAAATCCCATTATAGATGGTTTTATCGTTTCAGCACTGCCTTCTTGTGCTTTTTATAATACCTCTGTTATACACAGAGAACCACCATCTTGGAGGCTTTAAGACAAACCATGATTAGGAGTTAAAATCTACTCTTCCCAGGGCTGGTGCTCACAGACTGCTTTAACTCCTGGAGTTCAACGACGGGTCAGTGGTTGAACTAGAGGATCTTAGTGGTTTTTTCCAACCTGAATGATTCTGTGATTCTAGAAGTCACATCACATTTGATATGCTGGAAGGTACAGCTTCACTTCCAGCCGGTTTCAGCCCTGACAGGAGCCCTACCTGCTCACTTTCTGTGAGTTGGTGGGATCTTTTGATCAGGAGTCCATCCCAGGACATGCTGCTTGGCTGCTTATGTTCAATCACAGGAGATTTTCAATAGGATGCTGAAGGCCAGAAAGACAACGTAAGGATAGATGTGAGCAGTTGCCTTGACACCCAGGAACTGAATAATTTGACCATCTCTTAAGGATTGAGCTCTCACTCCTGGGCAAGTAAGGGTATGCCTAAGCTTCTTTGGAAACAGGTATCTCAAGTCAGCCCTGTGGTACCCAAGAGCATCATTACTCAGTGCCAAAACCACTTCAAAAGTGTTCACTGAGATGCCAAAAACAAACAAACAAACAAACAAAAAAAGCACCTTTTGAAAGCTTTTTCACTCTTGTTCTTCTTGCATCCTCCACAAAAACTCTCAACTAACTTGTAGCAAAATTCCACTACCTACATTTTTATGCAAAATGTTTAAGAGCAGACAACTGAGCCTCAAAATGAGGCATTAAAAATAATAGGGAAAGAAAGGAAATTAAAAGAATAATATATCTGAGGAGATTTACAGCATTCAAATGTGTTCCAGTTTGTGCCCAGAGAGCAGTGTGGAGAAAAGCTGGAAAGCATGCAGTAAACAGCAGATGATCTTAAATGAAGATATAATTGCTGCCATGATGTACATGTATGTATTTGTACAGCACTGCATTTGCGCTGCTTTGCAGCTAATCTAGAAAGCATGACAAAAACCTAGTCCTGCCACTGACATTATAGAGCCTATGTACTGTATATATACACATGAATTTCTACATTACAAATGGGGGGCTTGCAGTAATGAGGATACGTGGGGCGCGGGGAACTTTGTTTCCTTCTGAGGTGCATTGCCACTTTGATCTGCTAGGCCCAGGGAATGGGCGCAGTACAATGAAACACCAGGAACTCAGCACGCATTGAAAGGAAGAGAAGGCAGCTGATTCACCCGCTGGTATGTGGAAGCCTGGGGAAAAGCAAAGCACTTCCCCTTCCTGTGGCTTGGTTTACATTTTTGTTAAGTAAGGAAAGCAACAGCATATTGCATGACAATAGTCTCCCACAAACTTGGGGAAAGAACTGTGTCAAAGGATCTCAGAACCATAGAATCATTAATGTTGGAAAAGACCTCTAAGATCATCTAATCCAATCCCAACCCAT
This sequence comes from Pavo muticus, assembly GCA_016647715.1. NCBI lineage: Eukaryota > Metazoa > Chordata > Aves > Galliformes > Phasianidae > Pavo > Pavo muticus. The sequence goes on from JACDJE010000260.1 coordinate 418,777, forward strand.
GCCCACAAGCCACATCCCTCAGTGCCTCATCTACATGGCTCTTAGCGCTTCCAGGGACAGTGACTCCACTGCCTCCCTGGGCAAAGAGGAGGTCTGCACATAGGTTGTCTGCACACAGAAGGAACAAGCTTCGTGCAAGGAGTGCTCTGTGGCAAGGTTAGAAGTTCTCACCTTTCCCTGCCAGGTCAGAATAAAGCAGAACACCGCAGTGTTATTGTCAATCACCATCCGACTGGTGATGAGAGTAAAATCTCCCAGCTGATTCACCTGCAGCTGGGATGTCGAAGCCACCAAGGGATGACTCCTCCTTTATCTATTATTCTTTTCACTTCCAAATATAGACGCTGAACATTAAAGAATTAAAGACACAATTCCCAGTTGTTATGTGAAAGAAAAAAAAACCCACAACAATATGAGAGAAAGGAAAGCTAATGTTTGCTGGTAAATAATGCACTGTGCATCAGATTGGTAAGAATCACAGCAGTGATTCACAATGTTTGCTTTGTTTCTCACAAAAACGGTCTCTGTTTCTGAAAGCTGTCATATTTACATGGGATTGCAGGGTGCATTTGGTAATGCCCTGTAAATATTATTTATGGAGTTATTTATGAAATCAGTTTGGCTGTCATAGAGAAGGGTGTGTAATTCACACTATGCTTTGTGTATTAGGAAATCCCATCGCTGTATTCCCTTTTGCCACTTGAAATCATCATTGCAGGGAACAGCTTATAGGAAAGAAAGACAGGTAATGGCAGGAGAAGGGGAGGAGGAGCTTTCACTGCTATGAGTATGAAAACTGAGAAACAGATCTATAATGACGTCTCTAAATGAATGAACAATGTATACTGAAAACATTGTATAGCTGCAAGGCAGTGAATCTCTGATGGAGATGTGTGCCCTGTGAGCGAGAGAAGAGCAGAGCATGAACTCAGGTATGAGGTACTGAGGGAGATTTGGCCTCCACGTCTCACTGCAGTTTGGTGTTACATCTGACCATGCACAAAAACCCATTTTTTGGACCCGCCTTTCGCAACATTCCTCGTTGGAAATGATGCTACTGGGACAATGAATATTCATTCCCCGGTTTGGAGCAAAGCTGGCTTTGTCACCTTATGTGCCTGGCTCTCACCTGGCCTGTGGAAGCCCTAGGGTCAGGTCCTTGTTCCACAGATTATTTCATCATTTACCCAAATGGAATGAGCTCCATTTGGATGGAGTGAGAGCACACTGCCTTTGTGAGCAAAAATCTGGGCCTGTTCCTGTGCATGAAGGTTCACACGCCTGCTCCTGAATGGATAATGTTCACCTCTGCGGAAAACAAAACTGAAAAGAAAAAAAAATCACTCACAAGCACAGAGCTGCCCAAGGAAGAAGAGACAAACCAGAAACCAAAGAGCTCAGAATCTTCCAGGAGAGGGGAGATAAGCCAGCTGCTGGTGCGGGATGTGGAACAAGTCTCCAGGTGGTGCCTCGCATCTGCTCACAAATCCCCACAGCTCCATGGGCTGAGTGTCTTCCTGCACTGCAACCCCTCTGTATTCTTCTCCACCAGCAGAACTGAAGATGCTAACAGTAACTTCAGTTTTTCTCGTGTAAGAATTGAGGTAACACACTGAAAAAGCACCTGAAAATATAATGTCACAAGTAGCATTTGGTATTTTAACTGATTGAACACACACCCAAACAAGTAGAAGTTCCCAGTAAGAGGCATCAGAGGGTATAATTTCTTTCTAATAGTGTGAAAGGGGTGTAAGTTATTTCTAATAATTTCTAATATTTTTATAACAGTGCTTCTGGGAGATCAGTGAAGTGAAAAATGTTAATAAAAATTGGAAACTCAAATCCTGTAGGAACATGTGGTTGCACTGAGATCAGGCTGTTCGTGTAAAACCTGAACATCTTCCAGAGCCTATAATGACAGGGAGATGATTGACTGGTATCTCAATAAAGAAAAACGTGGGGAGGGGAAAGTTTCTTAGTCAAAGAGCAGACAGCTACAAAGAAAGAAGCTGTGGTTTAGTTCTTCCGGTGCTTCAGTTCATGACTTCTTTACCTCTCGACAAATTACGACTCTTGCCATCACTTAACCCCGACCTCACTGCACTCATCAACGATAGCTGATGAGTGTAAGGAGCCCTCAGTTTCAGAGCTAGCTCTTATCCAGCATCTAGGGCATACAAGGGCTCTGATAAGACTCTACACCAACAACCTGTGCTAAGTGGAAAGGATAATTAATGCTGTAGCAAATGAAACGATTCACACGCTACATGTGTGAAGATGCTCTTAAGTACACTGGTCAGCACCAGGTTACAAGCCTCCTGTTTTCAAGTGACCAAGGTAATGGATGCTGCCAGATGCATGACAGCCCAGGCACATCCTATATGCTAACTACTACTCATCAGAATTTGAACATGCAGTCAATTTCAATAGGAGAAAAGCTTTTGCTGAGGTTACTTTATGGAGATAGAGTAATGATTTTAATACTGATTAGTAGTGGAAAAGAAAAAGTAAGCGTGGCAAGACAAACTGATGCAACTGACACTAATTGCTGGAGGGTGGTTTCTAAGACAGAAGCTTCCACATATAGCTATTATATCTCTGACAGTTAATTATACCTAGATATATCAACAAGTCCCTCACAATTACATAGAATAGTTTAAAGCATTACAAGTTAAAAATATTACAACAGCTGTGTCAATTTTTTCCCTCTTTCAACTACCTCTGAGCCAGTCCCCAGATTTCCAAAAGCAGATCTTTCACTACCTGAGATGAAAACAACAGTCAGCAAGTTTAAGCTACTTCTGCAGAGCAACCAGTTCCACAAAGGAGAAACTGCTTCATTGCTTGGATCGTATGCAGTCCATATCCCAACACTGACAGCACTGTTTGTTTCTAAAGAAAGCAGATACTCTTTCATAACTTTTCTCAAAGAAACATAAAGCTCCTTTAATGTGAAAAGTACAGCCTACTTTTCAGACTCAACTAAACACTAAAATCAAAACTTTTTGCTATATCTACTTAACCTTCTTTATCTCTGTGTATTTCCAAGCTTCGAATGATTTATTCATCCTCTTCTGTACACACAGATTACCAGATCCTTTTCTTCAAAGCCTCAACATGCTCAGCTCACACTTATGAACAATTTGAGTAGTCAGGACAGCTTTGCGGTGAAGTTTCTTCTGGTAATTAAAAAAAAAACCCAAAAACCTACAGAGACCCTACCACTGAAAATGGAAGTGACAAAACCCTTTTCTCTACCATGATTTTCTGTATCCCTAAAAACCATAATCATTCCCATGACTCACCACATCAAATCCCTCAAAAAGCACATGATATGAATAGCTGATATTGCAATTGCACATCTTTAAGCCCTATCAGACCTCCTCCATACAATTATCCTTCTTAAAAGGGTTTCGATACATCACAGCTTCTGCACAGCTCCATATTCAGCTGAGGTACATGGAAGTGGTGGCATTTTCTTCATACCTTCACCAATCTCTTTGTCCTTGCTCTGTTCTCTTACACATAAGGAATGGAACTGTTAATAGCGCTTGTAGCTCAATAATGCTCACCAGGTTGAGGCAATCTCCTGCAGAGAGAATATCACTTAGTGTGATATTTCCACTTCTGCAGACTGCTCCCTGCACTCCTTATGTGCTGTCCACGCTCCTGAAATCACTTCTGCAACCCCAGAGACTAGACAGCACAGCTAAGGTTCCACACAGGACAGATGAGCTTCAAATGAGCACCAATTTAACTGATGTGTTCTAAATGCTGAATTCCACCTCAGTTCACTTTTTCACTTCTTGAATCCTGCCTCCACAGGAAAAACAATCAAGGTACGGTTTTATTACTAAAGCTGAAGTGAAGACACAAAAATGTCTATGCAAGGACTATTTTTCACTGGAAGATACTTTATATTGGTAATATAATCACAATCACAAAATTAAGAGCAACAGATTTCCCTTGAGCATGGAGATGCAGTTGGTTACCACAGATAAAAAAGGCAAGGAATAAAGCAAACAAAAATGAAACATCTGAAAAAGACACAACTTCATGACGCTTGAACTGAAATGTCCTTGCACACTTTCAATCTGAAATTAGAGGATTCTTTTACTTTATTGAAAGACTGCTTGAAACAATTATTTTTTCCATTCTTCTTGGTGATTTTAATTCATTTTCATAGTTCACAAAGTAAAGAGGTAGGTACACTACAATAAAGGACTTGTGAAGACCAGGTAATGCTGTAACAGCAAACAGTATTATACCAGTAATGCCCCTGCATGTCAAAAAAGTGACTTACTGATGTGCTTAATAAATCCACGTCTGCTTTGACAGAAAAAAGTGACTTTCTCTTTCATCAAAGTAAAAAAAAAAAAATGGTACTTGCATACTTTGTCAGCATTTATGACCTTTATTATTGTGAACACCTCTTGATGACTCTGGTTTGGACATTCATTTAAAAAGGAAGAAACGAGCAAGCGCCATGCACTTGACACACCAATGAGGTCTTATGTTTGACCTCAGCCTGAAGTATGGAATAAAAACCTCTGTTCAAGAACACTGCTTTTTCATTAGTTGAGCTTGCACTTCCAAAGGCAACCACAAGAATCCCGAATGAAATAGGATTTAAGAGTCAAAAATAAAGGAATTAAAAGATCAGACAGTTCCTGCTGTGGCTAGAACCAGACTCCACAGTTCTGAGAAACAGCATCACTCATTCTGCCTCAAGTCGAGGTAAGACAGGAAGAATAAGATTTCCAAATGCAGAGTCTTGAGTTATGAAGTATCCTGAGGAATGTGCGTGCGCGTGCTGGAAGAAGAAGAGTATTTGTTAAAGCACAACTCCCTGTAGCACTGATACAATTCAAGACTATAGTTTCTGCAGCATTAAGCAGTATTTCTTCCAGTCTGCTCTTCAGCTCTGATATTCCAGTGTAATAACACCGTTTTAAATCGGACATATTTGAGAAGGGCCCATCAACTGTATTAACTTGGCCATTCTCTGCTGCTCTCTTCTCTTGAAATCCCACAAAGGTAAGAATGGTAGACGAACTCCTGGCCACTCTTCTCAAAGACCTCATGCTTGCACTCCCATCAATAACCAACTTACAGGTACACAGTGATGTCACATGAGACTGTATACCAGAAGGGTGCATCAGTAGTGTCACACAACCTGAGGTTGCACGTACAAATGCCATACAATCAGACACACTTCTGGGACATCAGCATTCTGCTCAAGCACATACGCTTGCTCACTGGAAGGAGACATCTGCTGCTTATGGCTCTAGACAGCCTTTGTACAATCCTATACAGCCCTTCCGGTTCAAAGACTGGGCAATCTGTGGCTTTTAACAGCTAAAAGGAATACAATAACACATAAGATACATGAACAGGGTCATTAGTTTGTTATCTCCAATTTTTTTCCTGTGTTCTCTGCCAAGTCATGCTGGAACAGCAAGAAAACAAGCGGCCGTGCACTGGCTTTCTTCCTCAATTTCCAATTTCAACACTGAAATCAACCTCACCCAACGTGAGCAAGATAGTCTGTAAATGTAAAACTAAGTTTCCCAAGTCTTCTGGTTGTATTGCTCAGAACTGCAGGGTATTTACTTGGCACCTCCTCAGATTCAAACAAGGAAATCTGTACCACTTGTGCTCTCCCTACTATTCAAGAGACATTCCTAAGCCTGATGAAACTGACAAGAGATGTACAAAATGTCAGTGATTATGCTATATGTTACAATCCCCCAACCATACTGAGAGGGAAGCTAATAGGTTTAAACTCATAACAAAAGACGAAACTTCACTTGTGACAGATGTGTGAAACCTAACTGCTAAAGATTTTTTCATTCTCCCTAGGAGCAGGACTGCTCTTTGAAGGGATGCACACCTGAAACAGAGCCAAGCTGAATGGAACCCTTCTGTATTAGCTTACCTGCAGTGCAGCCTTCTGCTGAGCTGCAATGTGCTGTTGCTCAGCATGGTCACGGAAATCCTTGTTTAGAGGTGATCTTGCAAGTGCAATGCTGCAAAAAAGAACAAGATTATATGATACATACCCACAGATAAAGCTGCCATAACTTCCACAGCTTAGGATTTACTTGACTCACGGCTTGACTTTAACTATTATTTGGAAAACTGCTATTTGTTATCGTAAGTAAGAAAGGGAAAACAGAGTGATCACAGCTGTATCATTTGACCTAGCAAAACCAACTGCTGACAAACTAAACCTGGGAAGCTCGCAGTCCTGAAGTCTGTTGTGGATTTTGCCCAGTGATGAAGTCCCGCTAAAGCCAGTGGAACAAGTGGGATATAATCATCAGCAGTTTTCAGAACTGCAGCTTCGTGCTTTCACCATTTCTCAGTCGCTCCATGATTGCCCCAAATCACTGTTACAAACAGAAGCACTAACAGGAGCTCTGCAATCTTCAGTGTAAGAATCAGTTCTTGAACAGCATGTTCACTGCTTGTAGTAAAGAAGCTTCCTGTTGACATAACTGAAACAATGATCGCCTGACAACAGCTTAGGGTACGCAAAATTGATTTTGCTTATCTCAGTGCAGCTTATACTAGGTTTCAAATAAAGTTTATAAGCAGGTTTATTTTGCTCTTGTATCTTGAGACTAATTCAACTTGCTAAGGAAACATAAGAAATTAAAAGGAGATGTTTTCTCTCACTCTAAGTAATTAAAATGAGCAGTCATCCTCCAGATAAGAATCAGTGAAGATTGCCATGAGAGCTGTAATGCAAAGCAGCTGACAACTCTCAAACGGGCACTAGATACTGGTGCTCAAAGTCCAGCTCCGCTCACTCAGAAATAGAAGTATGAAGAACAACAAGGGATCTGAAGAAAGTCATCGGCTGATTTTTCCTAGCAGCAGTGATGTCAACAGCTGATTTACTAAATAATGTTTCATGAGCCTGGCCGCTTTTGAAAAAGATCCAAGTGTAAGATTAGCTAAAGAAGTACAATAAAAGCCAAGCAGAAATTGTTTAAGCGTATTTCATGACAAAAATGAAGATAAGCATCACTGCTGGAGAAAAGTACCACGCATTTTATTTAAAAGATAACATTTTCACTCATTTTGAAGATGTTTCTGTTGCATTCAATTCTGTGTCCTCTAACTTTTCAGTATGATTTTTGTCTTGAGGTTTCATCATAAGCTGACATTTTTCATATGTTTTCTGATTTTGGAGAGAGGATTCCCTTGTGCTAAGGTCAGAGACCAGTTACCTCATTCACACTTATACAGGCTGTGTGGCTATTGTACTTTGCTTTACATACACTAAGTTTTTTCTACTAAGTTTGCAGAAATTCCATGGTTTTATTTCAGCTGACTCCATGGTTCAAAGCCCATAGCATGACATCCCAGCCACAGAATTGTTAGTGGCTCAAAAACCATGCCAAAGCAGAGAGTGTACCTGCTACTCTTTCCCCTTTGGAAATAGCAGGCTCTAATGGCATAATGTTTATCTCATTAAATAAAAAAGAAACCAGACAGCACTCCTGAAACTCTGCTGGACCTGCAGTGAAGTGTGGAAGTATTTTTGCCTGAAGGTGTTTGTACACAATGGTGTGACTATTTCTATCTTCCTCCCAGATCAGTAGCTGCACTTGAATCATACCTGTGTACCGAGTTACAGAAGAGATCTAGCTGAGGTGATTTCAAATATTCCGCACACAGCAAGGAAGAATTAAAGGTGACCTAGAATCTCCTTCAGCAGCACCCAGTCTGTATTCAGAGTATCTAACTCTTGTACAGACACTGTATGTAACACTGTGTCTAGAACAGGGCACTGCATGTACTTCATGCTGACCCCAAAGCACAACGTTCTCCATTTCTTCATGTAAGCTGGCATGAGATCTTCTAGCTACTGATTCAAGGCAGAATTCCATAGTTTCTTTTCCTTAAATAGGAGATATCCCCAAAAAAGCTTCTAAACTCAATTTAGATCGTTACAGCTAATGCATAGACCCATCCTTACAACACAGGGTCTTTTTCAAAAAGATTGGCAGTAGTATGAACTGACTTTGTCTTCCATGCAGGGAGTTTCAAGGTTAACTCACTTTTAGAACTGTTCTCTAGACATGCAGTACCTTGAAGCTTACGGCATGCTACCTGCATTCCTTAGAGCATTTTAGCGTTTATTAATATTAAATGCTTCCTAGGTACTTGCTTCCTAATTATTCTTTAAGGTAGACTTTGGCTGAGCAAGCGTATCTGTTTCTCTCCCTCTCAAATGGAAATTAAGTAAGCCAAAATTCACTGCTGGTGAACAATTTTAAATATTAATGTAGTCCTAGTGTGCACGGTGTCTCTGACTGATTACTGAGGATGGCTAGCAAAACTACTGGTAAGTGTTTAAGTAAGTTTACAGCTTGCTCGGTAATTTCTTCCCCCCCCCACCCTTCGATTTAACCAGCGATGCCCAAATAGGTCTAAGAACATAAAATACCTTGCTCCAGGGTGATTTGTGGAAGACTGGTTTTGCATAAGTAGTTTTCTCTTCTCCTTGTCTAGTTCTGCCAGGATTGCAACCCTATTTTTATTCTGGAAACCTGGTGAGAATGACAAAAAAAATATTAGAAAGATGTACGTGATTTCTGTGGCCCAATTCTAACTTGGTGGAATTAAAAATCTCTGTGCAATATGACATTATGATGAACACACTCATCTTCAAAGCTTTGCTCCCATCCAAAACGCTACTAATAAAAAGGTTTAATTTTCCTCTTCTCATTTTACAACCCGAAATGGCTTCCTTAAGCTATCATACATATTAATACATTTCAAAATAAAGGTTTCTACCTCAAGTTAGACCCCCTCTTCCCAAGCCACTTCTGGACCTACAGCCATGGTACACGATCAGATAACCTTCCTTTCACAGGAAAGATAAACTTACCAGGTTCTACATTTAAAATGCAGTCAAGGAAAGTATGGTAACAGTGTAATATACTCCCAGGGCCTAATTTTTCATGCCAGTAAGCTCAAACTGTAGTACAGTTTTTACATATGTAGTAAGTAAGGATGAGACCAACAATAAGCTTGCATATGTGCTTGTACATAAAGTGACAATCTGTTGTTCAGTTCACGCAGAAAGGTTTCAGTTTTAATACACTGATATCCTTTTGCATACACAGTGCCCTTACTCTGAGTTTGGAGAATGCCCACAATGCTAGAATAGAGAAGCAAAATCTTACTGTCTGCGCACAAGACAAGACAGTGGCTTTGTTTGCTCATCGTTCTCCAAAGTCAGAAAGGGACCTCGTCAAGGAGTCAAGAAGTGGAGTGGCTGAAAGAATTCAGAAAATGCCTAAAACAGCTGCCATTCATGTATTTTCAAAGCTGTTTAACCAAAGATGTGGCCAAACGTCTGTACTTAAACAAATCTCTAACACAGCAAAGGATTTCACTTATCTGTGTGGAGGCTACCAAATGAACCAGGTGCGCAGGTGCCTGCTGCTGCTTAGTATTATATTACCGACACACAGAGTGGTTGGGATGGAAGGGACCCCAAAGCCCACCCAGCCCCAAGTGCCTGCCATGGGAGCGCTGCCATGCAGCAGGCCAGGTTAGAACAGGGCCCTGTCCAACCTGGCCTGGAGCGCCTGCAGGGATGGGCACCCGCAGCTTCTCTGGGCAGCTGTGCCAGGGCCTCACCGCCCTCCAAGTATACCACACATAATAACTCGCAGCCTTACTGCCTACTTACTAAACCCTCACCATTTTCCTTCCCTGTGCCTAACATGTGCACCCCGAGCCTCAGGGTCCCCCAGTTCTTGGTGTCTTTAAAGAGCTAAGCCACTTGGTTATATTTTACTGTCCTTTTACATAAGATCATCCAAAATCATCTTTACATTTGTTAGAAGATTTTAAATTAAACATAACTATTTGCTCTTTTCACATTTGTTCTTCTCTCTTTCGCATGATATATTATTTCCACTTCAATTCTCTCTCTTCTAAGTGTATCAGTTCAGATCTTCCACGTATTCTCTCTAAAAACCAGAGAAGCAACGGTAATGAGCTCAAGATGTCGAGAGACAGCAGGGTGTGCACTCTGATAGATGCAAGGGCTGTGAGATCCTGCCAACAAGTTACAATTCAACATTTCTCAGCTGCAGCTAGCTCAGATCTTCTTGTGAATTCTGGAGACAATACAGTAACTATAGTACTATAGGAACTGAAGTACTTCTAACAGAGCACAAGCTAAGGTCATCAAGTCTGCATGTACATTCTACAAGGTTTTCAGACAAAAAGATTAAAACTTGACGTTAGCCAAGTACCCTTCTGTCAGTGCTAGTTTATCTTCAAATGCGTAAATCTGAGCGCGTGCTTGGAAGTCAGACAATACGGTGACAAGAAAAAGGAGACCACTTTTTAATAAGTTACTATCAGATAAAAAATAAGAACTAAATGTACTTACATTTATCATGAAGCAGATGTTATGATTCAGAAAGCTTTAAGACACTTGTAAGAATAAAACTTTATTTGCTGTTTTTGGACTACGATCAGAAACCAAGCAAGACTATGATCCCTTCTTTTAGTGCAACTCTTGCTACAGTACTGTACATCTATGGAGAGATTTGGAGGAAATTTGAATGACTGTTTTTCTCTTTCCTCCTCAGAGAGTTTTATTTATTTACTTTAAGTAATAGTTTGCTCTAGAACTCAAGTCATTACCCATCCGCCATCCACTGTACTGAAAAAGTCATTTAAGAGAATTTGTCAGTGATAAACACAAAAAACCCTACTTGGGAAAATGGAGGGAGACATCCAACACATATAAGTTATTTCCTCAGCTGAGTACCATGAAGATCCTACCAGAAGTATTTTTAGTTTGTTCTTATAGCAAAATGAAACCTGCTCATTTAGAAGTTAACAATTGAGAGAGTGGGGCATGAGAAATCTATTTTAGTGAGAAAAACTGGCATCCTTACAAAATCATTCATCAAATCTGACAGTCTGTAAGAGAACTCCCTTCAGATTTTCCCTGCCCAGGCCCCTAGAGCACTTCAGTAGAAGACCAACCTGTAATAGCTACGTAAGTTACCTATTTGAATTGTAAGGAAAGTAATTTTCCATCTGTAGTTTTTATTCTGCCGTTCTGCTTTCTGGTACCAAACATGTAAACATGCCAAAAAAAAAAAGCCATTCTCAGTTTACGACACTCCAATGAGAAGAACTGATTTTCAAACACAGCAATCCTTACTAAAGCTTTAAGTTTAGACTTCCCTTACAACTGGGAGGATGTGCACAACTAATGAGCAGTTCAGGAGCGTTCTTACCTGTTTTGCAAACTCAGGAGTCCATACACAAAATCACCAACTTGTTTACAGCAGCTAAACAGATCAACAGCAGTGTTGGACGATGAACTGAGAACCTGGATTCTCAGTGCCAAGGTTCCAGATTAAAGATATTGTAAGTTTAAGCCTGTTCTTTGTTATATCTGTTTTTCTGACATCAAACATTTTATTAAGCTCTCTGTGTAGAAGCCAGAAGTTTCCTATTATCCTGTGCTGCACACGAAAGGCAGAAGATGACAGGTCAAAACCTTGCTGAGTTATACCAGTGTCTGTAAGAGCTCACTGCGACCTTGTGACCTGATCCTGAACATCTAAGCCTACTTCCCCACATCCTTATCCTCCCTATCCGTTCTACAAGCTCACTCTGCAATAACAAAAAGCAGTACTGCTTTTATCTACTTCGAATTTCTGGCTCTCTTCCCTGATCTGTTGGTCACTTCAAATACACAGCACGCAGATTTCTTTTTGAATATGCATTATTACTTATCCAGTCATAAAGGCGCAAAAGAGTCTTCGGATATTCTGCACTCAGGAGAGACCTCGAGAAAAGTAGACATTCAGCTTCATACCCATTACATTCCATGTAGTACTGACACTGCACGCTGTCTGCTCAATTCAGAAAGCATTTCTCTGCATTTTCTTTACCAAAACATATGCTTTCCTAAATGGTATCCTTCATGAAGCGAGGCAGCAATCTCTTAAAAAAAGTAAAACCCAAGGAGAACCTAACCACCTAATGCCTGGGAAAAAAGATGGAGTTACTGTGCTTCCATTTCCTCATCTCCCTGTGGTGAGTGGCAAAACAAAACATCATCTATCATCATCTATCATTATACTGCATAGCAATACCTTCAGTAACAATTTATATTCTGATATTCCGATATGCTTTCACATAAACCATATAACTTATTTGTGAAACAAACAACATACTAGCAATTCAGTAAATTAACTTAACAAAAGATATACTAATATTTTGTCTGTCTCTCTAGTCAACAGCTGCATGCATCAGTGAATGTAAGCCGCTGACTGCTTTATAGCTGTAAATTTGCCCAGAAAAGAGATCTGCAACAGCCCCTGGGCACTGCGCTTGCACACAGATCAGACTCAGATGCAGAGCAGAGCAGTTTGTAGATGACATAATTCAATGTAAAACACCATCATCTTCCTCTTTAAGAGGGAGTCTGCAAGCAGAACACTAAACCTACCTGCTCAGACTGTGTAACATCAATGTGCTCAAAGACTAAACTGTGAACGAACACCAGGACAGAAAGAGATTTCGCAGAAGTGCTCCAATTTGAAGCTTTCAACTCTGCATTTATTTCAAGAGCTTGTTTCTGCCATTGTACCAGAACTCTTCTTCCTGGAATCATTCAGCCCTGTCTGAAGGAGGACCTCAATTGCTTCCATGTGTGGGGATCTGAACTACAGTTCCTCCTGCAGCACCATGACATTCATCTCAGGGGGTTCCCCCCAGGGGACCCTACACCTGCAGTGAAGTCTTTGATGTGATAACACGCTAGGTGAGCTCTGGTCTTGCTGTGCACAAGCAAAAACCTTACAACTGCAACCTCATTAATGCACGTTGCATAAGTACTGTGGGGAGCTGCTGCAGCAGCATCATACTACCAAGAATGTTTAAGTAATTTCTGTAAAATCGGAAACTGATCTTTTTTTTCCACCAAGTCCACCACTGTGGCCTATGAGCTCCTGTTTAAACAATATGCATCACACAGAAAGCTTTTCTTCCCCCAAGCCCACCCCCTCCTTTTTTTTTTTTAATGCTGTAATCAGTTTCATGCAATCAGTGCAATCAGTTTCATGTGGTAATAAAGCCCTGAAAGTGAGGCTTTCATTAAGTCCTATCTGGTTTTGCTGTACAAGACAGCTGCAGCTTTTCATCTTTGAAATTCTAATAAAATGAGTGCTTTCATAACAGAGGTCCCTGAGCTAAAGGATGTCTAGTCCAAAAACTCTTAACCTTTGCAGTCTGAGTTTGCCATCATCAGGAAACTGAATTAAGTCCATCTAAGAAAATGATTAAAGGGAAAGAAACAAGCTGGCACAAGAATATTCTGCATGCAGACCAAGTCTGAGTAAATTCTAGTGTTCGGAACTCTTCCAAGGAGTGTTTCAGAAAATTTCTCTTTTTTTTTTGTCCAAGAGGAAAAATAACAGAATGAATTACCTGAACAGCACTGGTATACATACCATACAGCAAGCTGAAAACACAGCGTTTACCTCATACATCTACACTATTGGACTATATCTGGCCAGGAGAAAAATACAGAAAAATTCAGAAGCCCTAAACTGTTAAATATATGTCGAATGTAGCCTGTGGAATTTTGAGGAAAGCAAACCTAAGGCACTCTTACACTAAAATCCCCTACTACTTCCCAGTAAATTCACATACGTATTTAAGAAAAAGTAGCTTTTAACTCTAAATGACATCCTGTTCCCTGCATTGATTCTGACTTGGTATTCACAAAATAAAGCAAGAGTTGCCATTACAAAAACCTTCAAATTTGCAAAAAGACAGCTATCTGCAGTACTCTTCTCTCAGCACTTCTACAGAATCCCAGTGAGCTTTACAAAAACTACCTTCTTTCGGTCAAGCAGCAAGTAAAATGTGTCTTTTGGACCAACACATTTCTTCTATGTTTATTTTGAATTCTGAAAGCACATAGAAAAGGAACAGCAACTAAAAGATAAAAGCCTGGTAGTACTTCCAGTTTCTATGCTTCAGCATTGACTGTATCCAGCTCTGTAGGACTGCTTTCCCTAGAAGGGTACTGACAGAGCACTAGGAAAATGAATTCACTTCTCGTAATCGATACTCAAAGAACCATATCTTGGAGGCTTCTTTAACTTTTCCACAGATGAGAGAAGCTTTGGAGCTTCATTAAGACTTCCAGAAGGCACCTCTAGAGGGCGATTTAAGCCCCTCCTTCAATTGTCTGAAACAACACTCCTCTCCCTAGCCCAAGTGCCTCAGCCCTGCATATGGATCGTTTCCATGTCTTTAATGAAGCAATGCTGATATGTCATCACACAAAGAAACTCCCCATGGCACTCCATTGGGAGTGCCACTACGATTTTATTTGGCTTCTCCTTCTAGACTACCCCACTGCCTGCCCCTGACAGCTGTCTTGCTCCCACTGTGACCTGGTGCAGACTTCTGGTTGTCCCCTACCATTACCACAAGGGCTGAAGTCCTCCTCAGTGCTGATGGCCGTGTGTGCCTGCAGCATGTTTCAGGAAGGGCCTTCACAGCCACCCAGCGCTCCCGAGGCCACCTGGGGCCACCTCATGCTAACCACCCAACGTGCCTTCTCCAGGAGCTTGCTCACATTTTGCCACTTCCAGCCCCACCTTCCTTCCCTGTTTCGCCCTTTCTACACACTAAACGTGTGGTCTGGGAGATGCTCTGCCCAGGGTCCTCCTATTAGAGCCTACCTTGTCCCGAGGGATTCGCTGCCATCCTTCAGCTCTGGACCAGTTTCACTCAGCTCAAACGTTAACCTCACCTGCAAATCAGGCCCAGCACAGGTAAGAACTTCTCCTTTCAAAGTTTGGATCTAAAGCACCAGCAGTAGGGATATGCCGGGCATACACAGCTGTCTGACTGACAGTTATACGGCTCTCACTGAATTTTTTCGCAGAAACACAGCGAGCTGTGACTGACTGTTTACAACCAGTAAAGAATAAATGTCAGAGTCATCTCAGGCCCACTCCCGGCGGCAATGACGTACCCCTCAGCTTCCCCCGCCCCGGGAACCAACTCTCCCACTCCTCTTTCCTTCTCCCTCCAGACCCACCTGCATTAGGCTCTCCCCTCCCCCCGCTCAGGGGAAGGCGCTCTCCTCCTGCCCTCCGCCCCCGTTACTCCGCTGGAATGGGCCCTCCCGTCCCCTTTCGAGCCTTCCCATCCCCACACCATACCCACCTGCCGCAGGGCTCCCGCTCCACACTCCCCGCCCCGCTCAGCCCTGTCCCGGAGGGCTCCCAGCCATCTCGTCCCACCCGCACCCTCCTCGCGCGGCTCCTCTCGCTCCGCACCGCCGCGACCAATCAGCTCACGGCACACGCTAGCCCATGCGTGACGTCATATGCCACGCGACGAACCTCTCCCAGCACGGCGCTTCTCCTTATCCTTCCGGGTGGCGCAGAAAAGCGTCACGAATCACGGGTTGATGGACATGCCAGGATGGCCAATAGGATTCAAAGAGAGTGGGCGGGCCCTCCCCCGCCTCGCTCTGGGGTCGCCGCTGGTTTCTACACAACGGGGCCGGCTTTGTGGCCGTGGGCCTGCTGGGCTCGGGCCTTGGCAGCTGTACTTTCCGTCACAGACAAGTGAAATCAGTTATTAAAACTGTAACAAACAGATAACGCATCGGGCAGCAAACATGCCCCAGCACTGACCTGTGACTGGTCGAGAAGGCAGTTACGCAGCTGTACTGTAGCTTTATATGCAGGATTTTCTTTCAGGCAGTAAGTTTTCATGAAGTAAAGAACTTTTTTTTGTGTGCGTGTTTGTGTGTTATTTCAATATTTAGTACTGAAATTTTGGATGCAAAATTTTGGGCACTCTTAAGCCACTGGCACAGTGTGAGGGTAGTGCGGCTGTAGTGACGCCCGCACGCTGCAGGCCACTTACATTCATGTGCTTCCCCTTCACCAAGCCATACACATTCCGAACTGCTCGCCAGCATCCAGGCTTAAAGTGGAACAAGGGCTTGTTAAAGCTGGAGTTGTTTTACTTAAGATGGAATTACTCATATTGCTAAGAATGTAGAGAGAGTGGCTGCCAAATGCCATGCTATTCCATTATCTTGGACAACCAAATGCATTCTTTGTTGTTGAAGGGAGCTGACTTTTTTTTTTCAAACTTCTGCTGCAGACAGAGCAGATTATGTGGAAATAATATTTGGGGGGAATACACAGTATCTGCAAAGTCCATTTGACTGAAAACAGTATATTTTTCATGCAAGTTTTCCTGTATTTCTATTATGTATACATGTTCTGGGACGGGGAACGTTCCGATGACCAAGTATGCTGCTGTTTATGCATTTGTGCTTACTCTCAAAACCTAAGAGTGAGAATTTTAAAACTGGGCAAATTTATGTCTGGAGACTTGTGACTTCCAGATTTAGGATTTGGTTACCCAGACTGTTTGCCCGGTGAAACCTGTCTTTGTGTGTTTATGTGTGTTGATGAAAACCCCAACCAGCACTCGAGCAACCAGCAAATAGCTGCCAATCACAAGGAGCTTTCTGTTTTCTTTGGGACTACTAAAGTCGTGTTAATACTGCTGAAGGTAAACGTTGCTGCTTTATGCACATATGGGCATTATTTCCAAATCCCTTTGTCTAAACAGCTGACTGAGCTCCTTCCCTCCGATTTTTTTTTCTTGATTTATTTAAATAATTTCTCATTGTCTCTTGAGAGTTATCATATGTTCTGTTTTTTCTCCTTTTTAATTATATTGTCTTGATCTGTGGTTCACTTCATCTGCAGGTTTTGTATACTGTCTTTAACTGTTGAGAAGCACTGTAGGTAAAGAACGGTGCAGAGCCCAAGATGATGATCCAAAGCTGAGGTATTTCACTGCATGTTCATGCCAGGACGAAGGTGTAAGTGATTCTGGAAAGTTGCAATTAGAGTCAAACAGCTGAGCTCTTCTTTAACACAGCAAATGCTGGTGACAAGATTTAAGGAGTGGACCATGGTTCTTGGCTGGGAGTACGAAAAGAGGGTAGAAAAAGGAAAGATAGTAAGGCAAAGATGTGGAGTCATCAGCAAGAAAACTCGGTTGCAGAAAGGCTGAGACAGTTCTATAAAAGTAAGATGAAAATTAATGACACTCTTAGCTTCGAGCATCTGTCTGGAAACATGGTGCCGCCTCAAGTCAAATGATTGGCTTTGAAAGAAGTTTCCTATCAGCAAATTAATTTCCTCTTTGGGCTACAGAAATAGGAATGCAGGTAACCCTTGAAAGGAATGAAGTCTAATCTCTAGTACATCATTTTCCCTGAAATTCTTCCTTAGTGTTCACCATAATCAAAGTTCATAAAATGTAGCACTTATATAGCAGCTATCAGATGAGGCAAGCTCAAAGCTGAGGTAAAGAAATTATTTACCCATTTTTTGGCTTAAGTGAAAATGGACTGTGCAGCTTATCAGCTTGGCTTGAGCCAAGATCTTCCACATGCTGCTCTTTCTTCCAGCTGGCAATGCTACTCATACAGATCCATTCTAAACACCACCTCTTTATTGTGGGGGTCACACACGCATGCAGACCATAAATTTCAAAATGTTGTGAATATTTTTTAATCAATTTATGTGGTGTTTTGTTGTTTTTTTGTTGTTTGTTTTTTTTTAATAATCAGTTGCCTGGAGATACTGTTGCTATAGCTGGAGTCCTCAGTGGTTGAACATTTGATTTTTCATTTGATTGCTGGTTAGCACAGACTTCTATTATCTATCACAAATGCACTATCTTTCCGCGGTCCTGTTTATTGCTTCCCCATCAAACTTGACAGCCTTGAAGCCTTTTGATGCAGCAAAAAATACCATTTAAACATAGTTTAAATATGTCCATGAATACCATTGTTGACTAGAAGTGATCACATCTGTATGCAAAGTCAAGCGTGTGCATAAGATTTAAATGGCTTGGGTGCAGAAGCCTGCTCTCTTCAGTCTCTGCAGTGAAAGACATGAGCTGTAATACCACAGGGAAGAAAGGAATATTTTTGTTTTGCTTTGTTTTTGTTTTTCCAAAAATATAGCTGAGTTTTAATTTTTGAACATCTCTAGAATGGTGTTTTTAAACTAAGATGGGAGATTTGGGTTAGATATTAGGAGGAAGTTTTTCATGCAGAGGGTGGTGACGCACTGGAACAGGTTGCCCAAGGAGGTTGTGGATGCCCCATCCCTGGAGGCATTCAAGGCCAGGCTGGATGTGGCTCTGGGCAGCCTGGTGTAGTGATTGGCGACCCTGCACACAGCAGGGGGGTTGAAACGAGATGATCGTTGTGGTCCTTTTCAACCCAGGCCATTCTATAATTCTGTGATTCTGTGATTCTATGCTCATGTGCAGACAGTTGCTAACGTTATCCTCTCCAAACAGAGCTTGTGTGAGGAAAGATGTAAGTATCAGGGAGTGGCTCTCAACTGCCAGACAAGCCTGAGTGTCTGACTGGTGTGACCTCTGGTCTACCCTGGTGTTTGTACTGTCTGGAGCGTGCTATACAGAAGAATCCCATCACTTAGGTTTTAAATAGAATACTTGATGAAAAGCAGGTGGGTTTTCAATAACTGGTCTGGTAAATAAATTCAACCTGAAGATAGCCACTTGCAAGTCATTTTAAACCTAGTTGGTATTTTATGTCTCATTATCTGAACAGGACAATGAAGATGCATTAGAAAAAGAATGTTATGAAAGAGCTGAAGGAGTCCTTTTCAGACTCATTCTGAGCACTTAAGAAGCCATCTGCCGTTATAAAAACATCCTAAGTGGTATTATTGAGCACTTGACCATCCAGATCAGAACAGCGGTAACGTACTGGTGCTGCTTATCTTTAAATTTGTAAATAGCTTCTCCTCCAGGTCACTTGCCTTTATTTGTGAGGAGCTGCTCCAATCCTTGCCGTGCAGGAAAGTACTTTACAACCAAACTGTTTTGCTGCCACATAGCATATTTGCTATTGTATGTAACATCTGTCAAGTAATTTTAAGATTAGAATTGTTTTAAAGAGAAAAAATGTTCTTTTTTGGAGGACTTAGAAAGACAGTACAGAAAGCACCTGGTTCTCAGAATCCACTGCCAAACTGCTTCTATTCCAGAAGCTGTACGTTTATCTAGTACACAGTGTAAGTCAATAGCACTGTATAGTATAACAGGAGATCTAACATGCATAGAATGCTCTCCATTTGGTGCCAAAGATTCTTAATAGTAATGTACCTCAACCCTGGATGAGAAGATACAGCTGAAGTCCAAAGGTGGTAAGAGTGCTTCCTAAACTAACCCTACCATAATGGAGGTACAAAAGCATTCCTGTGTAGCCTTGCTGTATCCCTAGCAGACTGGCAGGAACGAAAAGGCAACTCTTAGGTCTTTCACTTCTCAATTTAACCTGGTAAAAATCTGAAAAGATAGCCTGCGTGATTTTGATTTCAGCGATACAGAGGTAGAACTACTCAGAAACAAACAAACAAACAAAAACACAACAAACAGACATGAAACTGGTGACCTTTGTCTTGAATTTGAGATTCTTGATCCCCAAATCCATTTGTCTTCTTTCCTCATTAGCACTCATTAGCAGTATAGACATGCCTATTGTATCTTTTTGTTGTTTTTTTTTTCCCAGCTGGAATGATGTATACATAAGCAATAGTTAAGATTTTGCCAGGAAAATGTACCAGCTTTTTCTGGTTAATATGTGTTATGAGATTGGCAGTGAATTTCAGTCTCTCTTTAGCCACTCACTGATTTTGATTCTCAATTTGTATTTTAATTTCTGTTATTAAAAACAATATGCCGATTGTTTTTAGCTTGCAGAATATTTAACAAAAAGAAAACTACCAATAAGCATGTCTAGGAATATATTGTAGTCATAAAAGAACACCATTACATTTAGTGGCCTGGAGAAGAAAATGGAGACTGGAACATTATCATCATCTTTTTCATCAGTCATAACTTCTTAGCAGAATTGAGACATTTATTTACTTCGGTGCTGCTACTACTAAGAAAAGAGATACTTTCCTTCCTCGGCTTTTGGCTGCACATTCTTGTGCCTGCTGTTGGAGCCAGATTAACCCACATGCTGATGCATTTAGAGGTTTTCTATTTGTGTGTGGAAGTATTTTTCCTACAGGAAGTCAGCTACATGACATACTTCTTTTTCTCTCTCCTCTCCTCTCCTCTCCTCTCCTCTCCTCTCCTCTCCTCTCCTCTCCTCTCCTCTCCTCTCCTCTCCTCCTCTCTCCTCCCCTCTCCTCCCCTCTTCTCTCCTCTCTCCCCTCTCCCTTCCTCTCCCCTCTCTGAATCAGAGGGAAGTAGACATCTGTCTTTCAGTCTTACCTTTACTCCTTTCCTTACTCTGACCTGTTTTGATACACAAAATTCATGCTATTACCAGAAATTAGTTGTTATAAACCTTCATAGAATCAGCACCATTTGAGTTGGAAGGGCTAAAGGCCTTCTCCTCTGCAGTGAACAAGGACACTTACAGCTCCATCAGGTGCTCAGAGCCCTGTCCAGCCTGACCTTGAGTGTCTTCAGGGATGGGGCATCCATCACCTCTCTGGGCAACCTGTGCCAGAGCCTCATCACCCTTATTGTAAAAAAAACTTCTTCCTTGTATCCAGTCTAAATCTCCACTCTTTTAGTTTGAAACCATTTCCCCTTGTCCTACCACAACAGACCCTGCTAGAGAGTCTGTCCCCATCTTTCTTGTATCCCCCCTTTAGATACTGAAAGGCCACTGTCAGGTCTCCATAGAGACTTCTCTTCTCTGCACTGAACAGCCTCAGATCTCTCAGCCTGTCCTCATAGGAGAGGTGTTCCACCCCTTGGATTATTTTTGTGGCCCTTCTCTGAATGGGGAAAAGGGTCCCCTGCCCGTGTTCTCTACCAATAACTGTCACAGGGTCATCTAGATCTATCTGTGTCTGTGATGGGGGGACAGCAGTCCCACAGCCCCACCAGTCCAAAAGGGGAGGGGAGGGGGGAGTGTTGACTGTTTACAGGCCAATTCAGCCCAGTTCTGTGACTAATGGGGCAGGGGACCTTTTTTCCCTGGGTCCCCTGGGAAAGGGAAAGGGGGAAGGGTAGGGAGATGGGAGACAGGCCTACAAACAGAACAGCAGCAACGATCTGAAGAGGAAAGTTAATTTACTAAATATGATATTGGAATGCAAGATAACACAATATAATAATATATAATTGGAATTGAGGCAAATAAATCAAATAAAATGAGAGTGTCTGAAACCGAAGGCCTTACTCTGAATTGAAGGCAAAACGGCTGGGGAGCACACCCACACACTGCCAGGCAGCAAGAGAGAGCGAGTCCCGTGACTTGTGGGTCTTATCTTCCCTTCTGAACACAAACTCATCTGGGATATGTAGTTCTTCTCTTCTGACAACCAGGTATCCGGAAAGTTGTCAGTCCACGGAACTGGAGTGTTAACTCCTTAATTCTCCGAGCTTTATATGATATTATGATGTGGAATACCAATAGCAAAAATCATAAAACCATGACATGCTGCAACAGGTCTATGTCTCTCCTGTATTGAGGACTCCACATTTGGATGCAGTACTCCAGGTGAGGTCATGCTGGCTCATATCCAGCTTGCCATCAAGCAGTACTCCCAAATCCTTTTCAGTAGTCCTTGTAATTGGGGGCTGCCACGACCCAGATGCTAGACCTTGCACATGGATTTGTTGAACTTCATGAAGTTCTCCTAGGCCGACAGCTCGAGCCTGTCTAAGTCTCTCTGGATGGTATACCATCTCATCTGGCATGTTGGCCACAGCACACAGCTTGGTGTCATTCACAAACTTGCTGAGGGTGCACTTGATTCTACTGTTGATGTCACTGATAAAGATATTAAAGAGCATCAGTCCCAGTACTGACCCTGAGGGATACCTCTTGTCACTGATCTCCATCCGGACATTGAGTCATTGACCACCACTCTCTGTGAACAGTCTTGCAACCAGTTCCTTATCCATCAAACAGTCTACCCATCAAATCCATATCTTTCCAACTTGGAGAGAAGGATGTTATGGGAGACAATGTCAAAGGCCTTACTGAAGTCCAGATAGATGACATCAGTGGCTCTTGTCCATTGACGCAGTTACTCCATGACACAAGGTCACTACGTTGGTCAGGAAGGACTTGCCCTTGGTGAAGCCATGCTGGTTGTCCTGTATCAATTCCCTGTCTTCCATGTGCCTTAGCATAGCTTCCAGGAGGATCTACTCTATGATATTCCCCGGCACAGAGGTGAGACTGATGGGTTGGTAGTTTCCTGGGTAATTCTTCCTACCCTTTTTAAAAGTGAGAGTGATACTGCCTTTTCTTCCAGTCACGAGGGACTTCACCTGACCACAAATGACCTAGGAAAGAAACCTGCTCAGCAGTTACATGTCTTGATTTTATAGTGCACTCTGTGGCATTAGAATTCTGAAATTTAAACGCAAATATCATAGTGAGAATTTGAGACTATCACCACATTAATCATCAGGTTTCTATATTTTCCTGGATAAAAAGTCCTTCTGTTAATGTCTTCTGATCTTTTTACAGCCAGACTTCAGCTTACTGCACACAAATCTTATTGCATTTTGCATACAGTGGTCCAGTTTGATATTTGAAAGTGTTTCTAAGTAGTTTGGATCAGATGAAAATACTAAGGATGACCTGTTTCAGCTCCAGGAAACCATCCAGGGCAACACAGAAAAATGTGATTAGTAAACAAAGAGGCACATTGCCTGGCCACACAGTATTCACAGGGAGCTAAACCAATAAATAAATCACTAGAGCTTGGAACTTCATCCTTGTATACAAGAAAATCACTTTAGAAACTAGACATATGACCTCCATAGCAACAACATTATCGGAGTCACAGAATCACTGAGGCTGGAAGGGACCCTGGGTGGTCTCTGGTCCAATCTCTTGCTCAAAACATGGTCAGGCATGAGATCAAGACAAATTATTCAGGGCTCTACCCAGTCAGATCTTGAAAATGTCTAACGATAGAGACTGCACAGTTTCTTCTGGCAACCTGTTCTGCTGCTTAGAGCTGTCTGCATGGGGAAAATCAAAGATTTCCAGTTTCAGTTCATGCCCTGTGTCTCCTGCACAGCTGCTCTGCACTGCTGCATGGAGCCCAACTCCACCTCCTATTCTCCTGTCTTTGGGTACTGGGGGTTGCATTCAAGTGCCCCAGTAGCATCCTCTGCCCCAGTCTGAGAGTCTCAGCCTTATGACCATAGAATATCCTGAGTTGGAAAAGACCCACAGGGATCATCAAATCCCAATCTTGGCTCCACACAGGACCACCCAGAATCCAGTCCCTGTGTCTGAGAGCACTGCCCAAATGCTCGAGTTCCGGCAGCTTGGGGCCATGACCATGTCACCCAAAGGAGAAGGGTTTGAGCTGAAAACGTGTTTGGATGAGGATGCTTAAAGGAAAGGGTAAGAAGTGCACCTAATAGGTCATAAGCCTTTGAGACTCAGGCATGCATGAAGGAGAACTGTCTCCTGGGCAGTGCAGAGGATACACAAACCTGCCCGTGGGCTCACTGCTGTAGTTGTCACATAAGATGTGGATTTTCTAGAAGAAAGCTGGGCTGTATATATTAAAGCTAGCTAGTTTATACTGCTTCCTTTTCCTGATAGATAAACAGGTTGTTGTTTCTTAAGTGTAACTAACATGACATTCTTCACAGCCTCCTTCTTACAGGGGTCTGGGACATGGTTGGGGCTTTGGAGTGTTGACACAATTCAAAAATTCCATATTAAGTAGCTATTGATTTTCTCTTGCTATTTGCTGTGATAAATGAGTGCACCCTCAACAAGTTTGCAGACACCAAGGTGGCAGGAAGTGTTGATCTGCCTGGGGGTAGGAAGGCCCTACAGAGGGGTTTAGATAGGCTGGATCTCTGGGCTGAAGCCAGTGAGATGAAGTTCAACAAGACCAAGAATCTGATCCTGCATTTTGATCACAACAACCTCAGGCAATGCTACATGCTTGGGGCAGAGTGGCTAGAAGGCTGTGTGGAAGAAGTGGACCTGGGGGTGTTGGTCGACGCTCAGCTGAACGTGAGCCATCAGTGTGCCCAGGTGGCCAAGAAGGCCAATGGCATCCTGGCTTGTATCGAGAATAGTGAAGCCAGGAGCAGCAGGGAGGTGATCCTCTCTCTGTACTCAGCACTGGTGAGGCTGCACCTCCAGTACTGTGTTCGGTTTTGGGCTCCTCACTTCAAGAAAGGTATTAAGGCCCTGGGGTGTGTTCAGAGAACGGCGATGAAGCTGTTAGGGGTCTGGAACACAGGTCTTATGGAAAGCAGCTGAGGGAGCTGGGATTGCTTGGTTTGGAAAAGAGGAGGCTCAGAGGAGACCTCACTGCCCTCTACAAGTCCTGAAAGGAAGTGGCTTGATTTTTTCTCCTGGGTAACTGTGATAGGATGAGAGGCAATGGCCTCAAGTTGCACCAGAGGAAAGTCAGGTTGGACATTAGGAAAAATTTCTTCTCCAAAAGAGAATGATCTGGAATAGGCTGCCTAGGGAGGTGGTGGAGTCACTGTTCCTGGAGGTGTTCAAGGAATGTGCAGATACGGCACTGGGGAACATGGTTTAGTGGGGAGATATTGGTAGGAATGTGTGACAGTTGGACTAGATGATCTTAGAGATCTTTTCCAACATTAATGATACTGTGATTCTACGAAGTATTGTTTTTACTGTGAAAGCCCACAGTGCTGCATTCTCACCCATGTCCTGCTGTGCTGCTGAACTTGCCACCTGTAGGCTTCCTTGCCTACCTCCAGGCAGTGGGCTGCACTCCACCATACGTTAAACACAGGTGAAACTTCATAGCATCGGAGTTGTGACTGGTCGCGTATCTGTATGTGTATTTTATATACCTATATATAGCTGTAAGGGGTTACGACAGTCTAGAAGTGCTGCGTCTCTCCCCCTGTAGCGTGCTACTGTGTTAGCGCTCAACAACACGACACAAACACATTTTTGTCGCAGTTTGAACCGTGGCTAGGTCACTACTATGACCCTAAACAGCTCACGAGCACACAACCGCCGCAAAGCCGCTCCCCGCCTTCGGGGCGGGCCGGGCTGCCTTCCGCTGGCGGGGCGGGGCGGCAGGTGGCGCGGCGGGGTCTGGGGGGCGGGCGCTGCTCCCGCTCCTCCTCCTCCGTCTCCTTTCCGCTCCTCCTCCGCCGCCGCCTCGTAGTGCGGTGGCGGCGGGCAGGCTCCGGCCGCGGCCCCGCAACTCCCCGTCGAGGCCTGCGGTTGCCGGCCGGCCCCGGCGCGATGTCGGGCGGCGCGGCGGGCGTTCCTAAGCCTCTCCCGTCCTCCGGGCCCAAATCGCTGCGGGAGATGCCGCATCCTCTGGCCACCTCCAGCAGCGAGGAGATGGGGCCGGCGCTCACCCCCAGCCCCGACCTGCTGCTGCCCCGCAGCATCGCCGACAAGGTACGGCCCCGCGGAGGGGGGCGCCGGGGGGGGGAGGCTAACGGAGGGGGAAGGGCTGCGCCTGTGCCTCCCCGCAGCCCTTTCCCGGGTACATCCCGGCTCCCCGCGGGGGACCGAACCTGGGGAGCCGCTGCCATCGCTGGCAGGCGGGTGCCGGGGCAGGGCTGTGCCTTCCCGGGGCTGGGGGCGGTGTCGGTGCTTCACTGTGGGGCTGCTCTGTGCGCCGTAGCAGAGCCCCCGCCCGCTTCTTCACAGCAGTTGTATGGAAGGATGCTGTTGCGTGAGTACCTCAGCCTGCCTTCCCTTTGCTTCCCAGCCTGTGGCGTATGTCAGGAAGGGCTCTGTGAAGTGTGTTGCCCGGCTGTGTGTCCTGGGTGTGATGGTGGGTGAGTCTGCCTCTGTTGGTGCTGATCTGCTAACTGCTCTCAAAGACAGTGTGTCTGCGGGCAGAGTTCCTGGAAAGCAGCAAGGTAGGATTTCCTGGGAGCAGGCTGCAACTTTCTTGCTTTGAGCACTTCTGCTGTTCCTACAAGGTGTCGTGAACCTGCTGGTCCCCCAGAGATGTGTGTGCTTCCTTAGTGTGAAATGGGATTTGTGGCATTTGGCATTGGCAGCTCCTTTTATGGGTCTTCTGGCCTCCCTGGAACACAGCAGTGACCGTGCAGCCACTTGTTTGACACTGCCCATCCACACAGCTTCATTCTTGGGCTGTACTGCAGAGATTTGAGTGTTCAGAGCACAAGCAAGCTCCTCTGTGGTTGCTGCTGCTAAGTGTACCACTGTCTTTTATAGCTGATCACAAACTGAGGCTGGAGAGGTATTTCTGCCCCCAGGCCAACTTCTTGCTCATCAGGAAGGTTTTTACCAGTTTCTCCCCCAGAAGCACAATGAAGTCCATCTTTTGGTAGCTTTGTGTAATCTTGCATGTTCTGGGTGCTTGGCGGCATGGGCATGCTATAAAGGGAAGAGCAAAAAGGGGATGAGGTCTGTGCTTGACCTGGAAATGGCACCAGGGTAACGAGCCTTGTGGAATAAGGATTTCCAGTAGGAAGAGAGCAGCATTCTTTTTTTCTTTCTAGCTGAATTAGCAGAAAAAAGCCAAGCGCCTGATCCTTCTGATGGAAGGAGTCCAACTGATATACTGTCTGAAAGCTGTCCCTTCTTTCATTTAATACCCAAAGTGCTGGCAAGAAAAAAAAAAGAGTTGACTTCTATGCCACTTCAGGGGGAACCCCAGTGTGCAAACAAGTGTTCATGCCTTTAAGGCAATAATGAGCTTCAGCTGTCTGCACTTAGCGAATAGTCTGTAGAGTGATTGTGATAAGTAGAGGTAAATAGAAACTTCTGGGTGGTCAGTATATCTGTAATGCTGAATCTCTGGTGGTGGGTCATTGATCTTTCAAAAGGCTAGGCTAGATCTCTTGTCTACTTTGTGGAAATAACCCCAGTTGTTGGGTAAAAGAGAGAGGTCCATATTGAAGGCCAACTCAAAATCTTTTCACCCATTCTTTATGGTTGCTGGGATAGGAGCTATTCTCTTGGCCTTTCTGTGGATCTTCTTGGGGAGTGGTGGAGTCTGGCGCTGCAGGACATGTATGGGTTGGTCTCTTGCTGAAGTGGCTCTGAGTCAGTAAGCTTCTGTAAGAAGCACCCCATAGCCATGCCTGTGTTAGGATGGTCCGTAGAAGGGTAGTGCAGCTGCTGACCCATCACCATGAACTGCATAACTTGCTTTTTCTGGGTTCTTTTTTTCTGCTCTGAGCAAATACTTCCTAAACATTGCTGTGAGATAAGGGTCTCCTGCCCTGAGACTGGAATCCTCCCAGGAAAGTGCGGGAGTAAAGGAATTTGTCTGCCCTTAAAGTAGTGCTTCAATTTCCACTGCCACAGATGTGCAGCCTGAAGTGGTTGAACCTGTGCCATCACAGCTTTGCATCCTTTTAAAGCATGGCTTTCTTGCCTTTTTGGAGCGGATGAGTGAGGACACTACTTTATCTTGAGTTAGAGAAACTTGGAGGACAGGAATATTGCCTGCATGTGTCCTGCTGGTTTTTGATTCGAACTTGGCAATAGTCTGGTAGCTTAGACCTTGTCTGAGTTTGAAGTCTCATAAAATTTTAGTTTTCTTTTAAAAACAGTGGCTAATGATACTGGATCAGTTGGTCACGGGAAAGAGAAGGAAATCCTTGTGTGTTGTTTTCTGCAGCTTCTCTGGTTTCGAGCAGAGGACTACTGTGAATCTTACGAAGACTGCTCCAGAATATTTATTGTCTGAAATAATGTCTTCATCTTGACTTGTAGGAGAAGAAGCTGTTTTAAGAGCCTGTAACTTCTTAAATGAGGTGGGCATATCTGGCTAAATATTTGGCATTCATAGTGATTCTGTAGCAAACATAAAACATTTGAGCTGCAGGCTCTTATCTCTGAAGTATTTCTGAATTGGCCAGATCTTTCTATAAAGCATTCTGTTCCCCTCAGGATAAACAGTGCTTTATGCAATCAGACTTGATGTCTGACCTCCATCAGCTTTTTCAGACCTTTTTTTCCCATACCCTTGGCAGCCTCCAAACAAGGACACTGCTGAAGCTGAACCTAAGCAGTGCTGACCCCCTGATGTCAGCTGAGAAGAAACATGCAGGAGGAAGCAATCCCTCAGAATATGTGGTGATGTCCTGAGCAGACTTAGAGCAAGCTTTTGAAAGGCCTGCACACCTGCTAACTGAGGTGTGCTTTTCTGAGCAGATTCTCTGCAGAGGAAGTAAGACCAATGGGGAAGTGTCAGTGTGAATTTATCTTTTTTTTCTTTTTTCTGGAGGAAAGAAAAGAAAGGGAAGTTCTGCTTGTGTTAGGCTATGTGACTGCTTCACCATTTTGTCACTTTCAGTAGTGAATGTACTGTACAGTCTAGGAAAAACACTGACACTGAGGATAAAAGTCATTATTAAGAGCTTGCTGGGTTTAGAGTAGAGGTGAGAAGGACATGGTACGCTGCTGTGTAATTGTACCCAGGTTATTGTAGAATAATTATAAGACTTGGGATCCAGCCCTGCTGGGGTTATGCCGCTTTAATAGGCTATTACTAAATATTGGAAGTGGCAGGCTGTTCAGAATTAGAAATAAAGTATTCTGTTCGGCTTATTCCTGCTGTCCTCTAGTGTTGATGTCTTTGCCATCCCTTTAGTCTAGTGTCGTGAGAGCAGCTTCCTAATGGTGGTAGTGGCTGTTCCTCCTATGGTCTGCCTTGAGACCAGCAACTGCTGCACGAGGTCCTGACTGCCACGGCTGAGTTCTTGTCTACTGCTCCAAAAGCTCTAGTGTCCCTCCTGTGCTAGTGTCACAGTCCATTTGCATCTTTCCAGTTTACAAGACAACGTATTCTGTACGTTAAGCTTTATTTTGTAAGCTCATTTGGAGAGAAAACAAGCAGTGTCTTGGTCTGCTTCATACAGACTAGTCTAACGTGAAATCATGAATTTACTTCTTTATTCATGAGTTCTTTAACTGGTAACTTGTGACTTTCAACTTTCTCACCTGTGAGTGAAATAGTTCCCTACTGAGTGACAGCTCTCATTCTTCCTCCTCTGTTGCGATTCAGGCGTGGTATCACAGCAGGAAGCATGTAAACCTAACTGGTCCAGCTTTTGATGGATCCACTACAAAAATGTTTCGGGTGAGCTGCTGTATATGGAAGTTTTGTTCTGTGCCATTTCCAAAGGTTAGTGGATTCTGAAGAGACTGCTGGCAGTCAGTATGCAAGAATTGTGGCTGCAGGAGATGGTGAGCTGCAGATGATAATGGCTACTGTCTCTTCCTGTCCATCCTGTCTTACATACCAGTTGCTCCTGCTTTAATTGAGCGGTGCTGCTCCCAGCATGCATCAGGCCTTATTGTGAGCTGTATCAGCTAAAATCTGAGCAGGACTTCAGTGAGAATTCGCTTGTCCTCTTTCAGAACCCTTGACTCTCTTCACAGTGCTTTGTGGCCTATAACCTGTGTAGCTTTTACTCTTTGAAGATATGCATGACTTCTGGTTGCTTATATTAATACTAGGCAGATGAACTGAGCTTCAGGGCTGTTTTGCAGGCAACGTATCAAGCAGTTTGGATGCGGATTACCAGACTTGAATTGCATAGCTAGAAATTTGCTAATGCATGGAGGAGGCTGTTAGAACTCAAAATGTCTGTGTGCTAACTGGAAACTATTGCTTGTATGTGACCCTTTGCTCATCTGATTCCAGCTACCACCCTGGTGAATGCTTAGGCCTGCATTAGCACCTGATTGAATATAAATACTTGGTGCAGTTGCTGGAGTGCTTTTACTTAGCACTCATTCTGGAAGGGAGCCTGGCAGCTTCCCAGCAAAAAATATACTGAGAGTCTGGAGCTTGGCTTCCAGCTTCCTTGGTTGCTAGTTTAATTATTGCTCTTCATCCACCCACAAATGGAACCAGTTTGCAGTATAATCTGAAAGCTTTAAATAAATCTGCTTAAGCTTCTACAAACTTCTTTCTTTTCTGACTAAATGAGAACTCTTACACCATGTACTTTTCTTAAAGTAGGCCTGAGGTAAATTCTCTGTCTTTGGAGAGACTGAGACTAGGAAAAAAAGCCAGGAACTGAAGCTGGTGAACTCATGAAACTATGTCAGTGTGGTGAATCAAGCTTAGCTTCAGTCTACAGGAATATGAGATCATGTAGTAACTGGGAAACTGAGGTGTCCAATATTATTTTCTTCCCAGGGTTTAAGGTGAAGCCGACTGGCCTGTGGATCCCTTGGTCAGCCTTCCTGGAGAGACGAGTGGTGTCTTGGTTATTTCCCTTTCCCCTGTTCCTCAGTATTCAGGAACCTCCCTTGATTACCATGGCCTTAGAGGGCCGCAGGTTCCTGTCAGTGAAGGCTGAAGTGAAGATAGCCCGGATGGCCTTGGACTTTTCTGATCCTTTGTCATCAGGTCCTCTGCCACATTTTAGCATCAGGACTGCATTTTCCTGTCATTTTGTTTTGCTGCTGGTTATACCCTTAAAAACCTTAATTATTGTTCGTCTCCTCATCTGCCAGATATGGCTCCATCTCACAAATCCTGTCTCTATGTTCCTTCTGGGTCACCTATCCCTGCTGCTATCTCTCTTCCTTTTATATTAAAATTCAGTCAGGAAAGGCATTCAGCTGCCTTTGGTCCATTTCCTGCTTATTTGGTTGGCCATTTCTGAGGGTGGGGAGGTGTTCTATGGAAATCAGCTAGCTGGATGTCTCTTATCTCCTAGGCCATATCTATTTTTTCCAGCAGATCCCTAAAGAGGCCAAAGTCTGCTCTCTGGAAGTGTGAGGTTGTGGTCCTGCTGTGCTTTGCTCCATCATCTCAGGATCACTTCACAGTCATTGCACTGAGTGGAGAGGTAGCACCGCATAGTAGATGAGAATGTCAAGTGCTGTTGGCATTATTAAATTCTTGGACCATGTTTCTTAAATCAGGAAGCTTTCAGAAACAAGCACCTGTCTGCCATATGCTTGTCTTTTTCCTTGAATGTGAGATTTAGATAGCTGCTTAAAGGAATTGCCATGTCTTCTGTTGCACTGTGTGCACACATCTGGCAGGTCATTTCTGATCACCTCATTAAAAGACCTGACTCAAAACTGGCGTGACTTTCAACTTGACATCAGTGCTCTGCCTGTAGTAAAGCTGCTGGCTGAATCTGATTTCACATCTCTATTAATGATAGTACCTAGAACTGCTTCCTCAACCTATTCCATCTCATAAACTGACATCTCTTGGCTAGGCTAATACCATGTTATCTCACTGAAAGGACAGAGTTCCTGGCTCCCTTCTGCTTGTAGACTGCCCAGAGTGTAATAGTGGATAAACAGAATCATTAAGATTGGAAAAGACCTCTAAGATCATCTAGTCCAACTGTCCAGTTACCACCAGTATTTCCTCACTAAACCATGTCCCCCACTGCCACGTCCCCCAGGGATGGTGACCCCTCTGCCTCCCTGGGCAGCCCAGTCCAGTGCCTCACCACTCTTTCGAGGAGAAATTTTTCCTAATATTCATCTTGACCCTCCTCTGGTGCAACTTGAGGTCACTCCTCTTATCCTATCACTGTAATCCAGGAGGATGAATGGACCTCCAGCTCAACACAATCTCCTTTCAGGCAGTTGCAGATGGCAGTGAGGTCTCCTCTGAGCCTCCTCTTCTCCAGACCAAGCAATCCCGGCTCCCTCAGCTGCTCTCCATAAGACCTGTGCTCCAGTCCCCTGGCAGCTTTGTTGCTCTTCTCTGAGCATGCTCCAGGCCTTGATGTCTTTCTTGTAGTGAGGAGCCCAAAACTGAACACAGTACTCGAAGTGTGTCCTCGCCAGTGCTGAGTACAGAGGGATAATCACCTCCCTGCTGCTGCTGGCTTCACTATTTCTGATACAAGCCAGGATGCCATTGGCCTTCTTGGCCACCTGGGCACACTGGCTCGTGGTCAGCTCTCAGCTGAACAATACCTCCAGATCCATTTCTTCCACACAGCCTTCCAGCCACTCTGCCCCAAGTGTGTAGCATTGCCTGGGGCTGTTGTGCCCAAAGTACAGATCAGACACTTGGTCTTGTTGAACTTCATCTCATTGGCCTCAGCCCAGAGATCCAACCTGCCCATGTCACTCTGTAGCGCATTCCTACCTTCAGACAGATTGACACTTCCTGCCAACTTGGTGTCATCTGCAATCTTACTGAGGGTTCACTCAATTACAGAATCACAGGATGTCAGGGATTGGAAAGGACCTTGAAAGATCATCTAGTCCAATCCCCCTGCCGGAGCAGGAACACTTAGATTAGGTTACACAGGAACACGTCCAGGTGGGAGTTGAATGTCTCCAGAGAAGGAGACCCCGTGACCTCTCTGGGCATCTTGATCCTGTGTTCTGTTACCCTTAGTGTGAAGAAGTTTTTTCTCATATTTTTGCAGAACCTCTGGTTGTTCCAGCTTGCACCCGTTGCCTCATGTCCTGTCCTTAAGAAGGATGGGCCCCAGAACTGACCCCTGGGGAACACTGCTTGTGACTGGTTGCTAGCTAGATTGAACTCTGTTCACCACCACGCTGTGGGGCCAGCCATCCAGCCAGTTCTTTACTCAGCAGAGAGTGTACCTGTCCAAGCCATGGGCTGCCAGCTTCTCCAGGGGAATGCTGTGGAAGACCATGTCAAAGGCTTTGTTGAAGACTAGGTAGACTACGTCAACAGCCCTTCCCTCATCTACCACAGAAGGAAATGAGTTTTGTCATGCAGGACCTGCCTTTCATGAGCCCATGCTGGCTGGGCCTTATCCCCCGATTGCTTTACATGTTTTGCTTGATTTCACTTAAGATAATGTCTTCCATAACCTCTGGCTAACAGCCCTGAAGTTCTCTGGATCCTCCTTATGGCTCTTGTAGATGGGAGTCATGCTGGCAAGCCTCCAGTCCTCTGGTTCCTCTCCAGTTGACCAGGGACACTGATAGATGGTGGAAAATGACTTGGCAGTCACCTCCGCTGGCTCCATCAGCACCCTTGAGTGGATCCCATCTGGCCCCATGGACTTGTGACAGTCCAAGTGGGGCTGGAGGTCTCTGTCTCCACCTGAATCATGGGGGGTTTATTCTTTTGCTTATTCCAGACTTCCACATCAGGTTAGAGTATCCCAGTGTAGTTGCTTACAGTTAGTTGCCTTCCTTATAGGAATTGGAATTTATTGATAAGCGTGCTTTCACAGTACTTTACTAGGTAGACACTCTGGTATTGTAAAACTTAGTGTGATGATCTTTTTGTGATACACAACTTCTTGGTACAGTGTGTTTCTCTGGAATTAACAGTTCTTATCTCTTCTGACCAAGGTGACACTTAATTGGACAAACACTTGCATGAACTTAACTGTCTCAGTACTGTTACTTTTTTTTAATCTTGCCATCTCGTAAAAATGAGCATAGCTCCTAATGTACAACTGAATTACTACTTTATGGGTCTTACTTCAACTTAATGGAGAAGGTGATATACTTTGAGCTTTAATTCAGTGTTGCACAGCTTTGATAATCTTTTCTAAAAGATTACTTTTATGGTGGTTTAATGACACAGTGCTGAAAACAGTCAGACATTAAAAACATACATACAGGAACTTGGTTCTTAACTTCAGCTGTATTTTAGAAGGGTGAGTCTTGGCAATGACTTGTTTTCAGCCATTATGGAAAAAGTTATGCTTGGTGGTCGGAAAGAATCTTTTGGGCTGCTTCTGCTGGAACCTCTCAGACCTAACAGAGCTGCTAAATGCTCTGTGGGCTTGCTAATGGTAAGCAGGGCAGAGTAAGCAGGATAAGCAGGTTCAAAATGTCTTGTATTTTCTCCACTGCTAGGGCACATCATTCTCTATAGGTGCTACAGAGGTTTGTGATAAACCTCAGGCAGCATTATTTCTGCAACTAATGACCTGAGGAATAAAGGATGAATTCCAGGGCCTTCCCATTGACACATGGATGTGGGGGACATCAGATCTGAGATTAACCTGCAAGCTATTGGCCTGGTTTCTTCTAGCATTGCAGACTACCTATCTGGTATCTCAGATACATCATCTAGCTGCTGCAGTAGCCACTCACATCCTTATCTGTGTGAAGAGGCTGGTCTCTCTAAGGCTGGTCTCTGTAAATAGGTCAGAAAATGAGACAGGAGCTTTTGCAGTGCAGTGAGGTGTAAGTATTACTAAATGAAAATCTACTTACCATCTCAAGGACAGTTTAGGTGCTGCAACTCGTGTGTGCTCTCAGTCTGCAGAGTGCAATGCACCAATTAAAAATGGTGTTTGATCTTGTGTGTTTCTCTGAAGCAACATCACTAAAACATGTTCTCTGCAAACCTTGAGCATGATATTCAGTGCTGAGCTGTTCTGACTCTGAAAGCTGTGGCTAATTCAACAGCCTGAGCCAGATTTGCAGTGAAGCTCACATATCAAGCTATCCTGTGTACGGTGAAGTGAGTCAGAAAACAAACAAAAAAAGCAAAAACCCAACACCACAAAAAAAAAACCAAAAACACGACAGAAAGACCCTCTCAACCAAAACAAAAAAAACACCTTGAAGGTGGTGGCAGCTGCAACCCCAAGGTAAAAGTCTGCTTGTAAATTCTTGAAAAACAAGGGAATCTGTTTTTCTTGCTGTAACTAAGGGCAATAGCCAGCAGCAAGTTAGGTACTAGCAACACTGCAATGACAAACTGAGGATGAAAAACAAATGCAGTGAGCTGCAGCTTTTTAATTAGTTTAGTTCCTGATGCTGGGGCAACCTACGAAACAGTCTGACAGATTAATTTTTGGGACCTGTTTTATTTCCTATATGGGGGCAGGGAGGAGCAGAAGGAGATGTTGTCTTCTGCTGTGGGTGATGTTGTAATGCCCAAACTGTTGATTTTTCTGCTGATTATTGCAGAGAAAGTATCTGTCAGAATGAGCATGTAGGAGACATGAGTTAGTGGATCTAGTTTTTGTTGTTCTGAAAATAAAGGCAGTAATCCAACATTCATACAACAGGCCCTGAAAGATTTCAGCCAAGAACACTACTTAAAATCATCCTCAAAGCATAAATTTGTCTCAAAAAAATCACTGTCTTAGGACCACATCCAGAGCTTCTGCAGTGTTTCTCCAGTGAAGCAATAAGCAGTAGGCAAGAAGCTACTCTGGAAAGTAGTATCTTTGTAGGTTCTAAGATGGACTTCTGTTTGATTCAGGTTTGTGTTTTTATGTATCTTAAGCTGAAGAGAGCTACAGTAGTAGCATCTCAAAAATGTTTAGTACTCCACCCACCATGAAAAAAAACAAACTGAATGTAAATAGCAACTGGATTTACTTGCTTCTAGATGTTGCCCTAAAATTAAGGAGTGTTATGGGCGTTCTTGTGAGGAGAATTGGCTTGCCTAGAAAAAGGATAGTTGAAGTGGTCTGTCATGCTATTAGTGGCTTCTAAGCCGGGTTCTCATTCTTTGTTCTGGGCTCAAGCGGAACTGAAGCTTGAAGAATCAAGGCCAAACCACCCTAACAGTGCTTATCTGATGAGAGTAGCTAGTAGCTTCTTACCACGGAAACACTGGCAAGTGGTAGAGCTTCTCTGTCCTATCGACTGAGAAAGCTGTTAGCCATGCCCACATGGGGAAGTGTTGCTGTACAGTGCTTTAGTGGAACTAGTTGCATCCTTCTGAAGGGCATCCTGGGGTCCTAAAAACTTACATTAAACCTTGTCTGCACAGTTGGCCTCTCTTTTCTTATAACTTTGAGTGATGTGAGGTGGCATAAAAGGAATATGTTGCAGTGCAGGTCTTGCTCAATGGCAGAGAAGCCTCCTCTCCCTTGGTGCTGCGGATGGTGTTTGCAACGGCTATTTCCTGCTAACTCAGTGGTGAAAGCATGCACGTTTTTCAATGGTAAGTGATTGCTCCAGGCAATGCCTAAACCCGTGCTTATCTGGGTAGGATTGGCACTTCTGCTGTTGCCTTTTAAACATTCGTTTAAGGCTGGTTGGATGCGAAAGTCTTGTGTGCTGCCAATACAAAGCTGTGTTTTGGATTGTTACCAAGACTATCCCTGGAAAGTTTTTAATCAATACTACTTATTGTCAGTGATCATCGTTGAGCCTCTTGAGGATTTGTGTGCTGGCTTTCATTTTGGAGACTCCTGGATCAGTGTACTTCAGCTCTTGCAGTCCTCTGTGGTAAATGTCTATATGTGCTACAGTGCCTGTCATGAGCTTAGGCCATAAAAATAAAGGGTGTTTCCATAGACAAGTTAAACTGTAGATCTCATGCCTTGTTTTTTCCTTCTTATTGGACTCTAGATAAGTTGTTTTGTGGTTTTTTTTTTTTTTGTATTGTGAGGGAATACATGTACTCGCCTTCCTTGAAGTGGAGAATGAGGTAGTCTTAACTGTGGCATTTTTTGCTTTTTTTTTTTTTTCTTCAAACAGATAAGCACTTTGTTTATTTCCCCTCTTTGGAGCAAATCCCATTCTGCTGAAAAACATACAATTAATCAGCAAATGTAATTGAGGACTGTCCCTTAAACTGCACCTGCATAAACTACCTCTGAGAGCTCCTCCAAGAACATTCTCCTTCAACTTTTCCAGAGCTTGAGATTAAAATGTGAGATGAATAGACAGTCTGATTTGCTTTCATGAAACTCCCTTGACACTGTCTGGGGGAATGCTAATAATGCAGCGTATCTGAAGTGATGAGCATGGGAAATCCGTGTGATAATGCAAAGTGGAACTGTATTCGTGCTTGTTTAAACACAGAAGTCACCAGGATAGCTGCTTTCCTGCCTTCTCTTGTCTTCTCTTCCCTTTTTTCTTTTTCCTTTCCCCAGAAATACAGAACAAAGGCCTCTGTCTCTGTTCAGGTTTAAAAAATGTTACTATTTGCCCTTAGGAGCATCTCATCCAAATCAGTACTGTGGATACCAAGGTAAAGGTTAAATCTATGACCCACCTAAGTGTGCTTCTACTAGAGTATGAACGGGAAAGAAGTGGTATTGGGTATGTCTAAAAAGTTGTTTGTCTCTAAAAGAAAGAAGTTTAGTTAGAACAGTTTGTTAAGCTTGTCCAGTCTTTAATCAAATACAAGTCTGCCTTCTTGGAGCGTGGATGACTCCTAGCCATATGCTGAATTCGGATTTTTCCTGCTCAAAGTCTGAATCCTTGCTGCTGCTCTGCTCTAGAGGGTGATATCTAGGGTTCTGAAAACAAAGCTTGAAACAAAACACCGGGTGTGTTAGACATGTTAATTATCAAGGTGCTTTTTAGCATGTTTAAATGGTTTATGGTCTTCCTGTGTGCACAGCTACAGAATCACTCTCACAGTAATTCAAGTTTTGTAAATGAGCAGTATTCTTAAAACAAATACCTTGCAGAAGGACATGGAACTTTACACAGCTAGGAGACAGTAATTAAAGTTCTGATTCAAAAGGCCTTTCTGAACCTTCTGCTGTCTGTGGGAATCTTTGTGCTTCGAGGGGCTGCTGCCTCTTCCCTTCTGCTGAGGACTAGAAGAAAGAAACCACAACCGTCTTTCTGCTGAAGGATGCAAATCCAAGCCTACTCAAACATTAAACTTGCTTGTGTTCTATCAGGTCACGGACACTTCTACTGCTTTCTACAGCTTTGGTATAACTGTGAATTAATCTTGCTGGGTAGTAGCTAGGCTGGCTTTCCACTCAGAAAGCTAAATAAAGCTTTCTGCAAGGACTCTGTGCTGTGTGAACCGATGTAGAAGCTAACCTTGGATCTGGGAACATCTTCCAAGAGAACAGTTTATCATGTGGGTGTGTTGAAATATTTTTTTGCATACTAAGGTGACTTGCCACAGTAAGCGATTTGTAGGGTGAAGCAAGCATCCAGTAACTCCTTACTTTCTTCTCTGAAGGCTGTGGAGAAGTGTGTGTCCCGTTAGTGAGAGTTACTAAGTCAAAAGTATGTCTTTCCATTTTACTGAAGTAATGTCTGCTCAAAATAACAACCTGCATAATCCAAGTACTTGGTTCCTAAAGCCTTTTTGGCTTTGTTCACAAGTAGCACAGCTTATTAGTAATATTGATAGATTTATTTTAACTGCTGTAAAAACATTTGTGAGATGCTACTCATTATCCTCATTTTTAAACTATAACTGGAACTGCTTTCAACTTTAGTGGGACAATGCATAGCTTTCTGTTCAGATTAGGGAAAGGGGCCACTCTCTTAAGGAGTCTGAGAGGGGATAGGCAGATAGCCAGACTGTGAGCAGATGGTGTGGTCTGGTACATGACACCTTTCTATGGCTGCATGCACAGAAAGAGTGGAAATAAGGCATATTGTTGCCAAGTCCCTGGAGACCCCTGTAACATAGCTAAGAGGTGGGTTGTTGCTCTTACTGAAAATACTGTTTGCAGGAAACACTTCTGTGCCCACATTTTTGCTCTGGTTAGCCTAACTGTGATGATTTATAGGAAAACAAACCACAAAATGAAATAATCCATCCTATAAAGCTTGGCTGTTAGCTTGAGGGAGGAGGTGGGAATCCCTGACCCTGCACGAGAATGCTTGGGACCTGTTTGTGTCAGTTTGTAGGGTCTCTGAAGTGCATTTGTTCTGGTGTTTCCCTGTCCAGCCAAATAGGCTGTAGTGCAAAAACAAAGTCCTCTAAGAACGATACCTTTGTTAGTGGGAGTGCTTCCAGGTCTTAGGTGGTACCATACTGCATGCCATTAAGACCAGCTGCTGTATCTGAAATTCGTGTGTTTTTAGCAGTACCAAGGAGTCCTAAATTTCTAGGCAACATAGACCTACAGATTAGAAATATTAGTTTGAGTGATGAGTTACAGAATAAAATCATCAGGGCTCATGGCTTGGCAACTTGCTGCACTCTAACACCTACTTAAAATATCCCAAGAGCAAACTGATATGGTCTTTATCTAGTCAGACCTCAGAAGTAGCTTGTTGGTTGGATGGACAGAGTACCAGTAATGCTGCTGGAAATGCTGGAAGTGGGGCTTGGATGTGGTGCATGCTCCATTTGGGCTTTCTGCCCAACCGGCTTGCTGCATAATATCTTCTAGAGCTAGAGGTGAAAGATGAGTGCTTGTGATCTGAATGCTTGGCACTATCGCTCCTCTACTGATATATTTCTAGGTGATAGCAAGAAGACTAGCTTCTCACTTGAGCTTTGTCCGTATTACTCTTAAAATAGCCTCAACCTTGCAATCTGATTCTAGATTATTAATACAGCGGGAAATTCAGACTACTTCTGAAAGTGCAAGCTAGTTTCTGGTGAGTACGCCCACACACAGTACTCTCCCTCCCTTTATGGAGAGGGATGTCAGGAGTTTGACGTCTCTGCACCCACTTCCCCTTTCCTAGAATCACAGGTCCAGCCTGAGAGGGTGGTTCTTGCAGCTTTTGTCCAACTACAATTTAACACCATTCTGT
This sequence comes from Pavo muticus, assembly GCA_016647715.1. NCBI lineage: Eukaryota > Metazoa > Chordata > Aves > Galliformes > Phasianidae > Pavo > Pavo muticus. The sequence goes on from JACDJE010000260.1 coordinate 458,243, forward strand.
TTGTGGATTGATGTAGAATTTGTGTTACTTTCTCTTGAGAATTTGTAAGGCTTTCAAGTTTCAGTTAACTGTGTGGGTGTTTTGTTTCTTGCAGAGAAAGACTGCTCTTTCATCCTCCCTTTCTCACTGTGTCCGGAGCATTTGTCCTCCCTTGCAGTCTGTCTCCTCGCTTTGATTACTTTCAGTGGGTTGTGCAAGGAAACAAAGGGGACATGTGGTAAACAAAGATACTAATGCTTGGAAAACAATTAAACTAAGCAAGGGGGAAGCAAGTACCTTTTCTTCCCTTGACCTTCATCTGAAGAGAATTTAGGTATTTTCCTGCAGCTGGTACTGGATAATAGTCGTGTGCAGGTGCTTGGTGAGATCCTTCGGTGGAGTACTGTGCTGTCAGTGACATGCTCTGGATGAACTGGAGAATGGAAAGGTGCACTCCCTTCTCACGCAGGGCTGACTTGTGCAGACCAGTTGTAGAGAACTCCAGAAACCAAAGCTACCTTCTCTCAGAACTCTCTGGGTTGAGACAAATCATGCTGTGAGCAGGTCTGTGAGAGCCAAGTTAATACAAGCTTTTATAATGTTTTTGAATACTTATATTTAAACTATTTTAGTTTTCCAGTCACCAGCAGCAATTCTGCTATGACTTACTGTTAAATACTGGAGGTATGAAAATAAGACTGTTCCAGAAACCAACTGTAATCGCTGCATGGAATCATTGTCTCCTTGCCATCGCTGTGTCTGTGGTTGTGCCTCTCTGAGAAATGGAAGGCAACAAAATGCCTTGAAGTGCAAGGAGAAAAGTACGGCAGTCTGTATGTTAGAAACAAAACAGCAAGGCTCTAGGAGTGGTACAGGCTTGGGTGTAAAGTCACTGATGTTGGCAGGGTTAATTGAAGATAAGTGTACTTAACTTTGCCTCTAGACAGTGACATTTCCATACAGTCTCCAGATGTCTCTTACATCATCTAATACCTGTTGAATGAGAACGATGTACTTGCAACATCAGGTAGCTTCAGGCTAATCCTTTTCAGAGGCGAGATTATCTGTGCTTGGACAACCTTTGGGGCAGTTTACTCAGCACCTGACCTGGCTGCTGATGGGTCTCACCTGTCACAAAGGGGAAACAAATCCTAGCCCAGGAGCTGGCAGAGCTCATTGAGAAAGCTCTGAACTAGGTATGAAAGGGGAAGGGGGTAACAGCAGGAGCGCTTGAGATGAGCCTGGGGGAACAGTGCCTGAGTGGGGGATGAGGCAGATGGCTCAGCTGAAGTGCATCTACACCAATACAAGCAGCTTGGATAACAAACAGGAGAACTGTAGAATCATATAATGGAATCATAGAATGGCCTGGGTTGAAAAGAACCATAGTGGCCATCTAGTTTCAACCTCCCTGCTATGTGCAAGGTTTCCAACCACTAGACCAGGTTGCCCAGAGCCACGTCCAACCTGGTCTTGAATGCCTCCAGGGATGGGGCATCCACATCCTCCTTGGGCAGCCTGTTCCAGTGTGTCATCACCTTCCGTGTGAAAAACTTCCTCCTAATATCTAACCTAAACCTCCCCATCTTAGTTTAAAACCATTCCCCCTTTTCCTGTCACTATCCACCCTCGTAAACAGTCATACCGCCTCCTGTTTCTGTGCTTCCTTCAAGTATTGGAATGCCACGGTCTCCCTGGATGGAGCCTTGTCTTCTCCAAGAGAAGCTGGAAGCCATAGTGTTGTGGGCAAACTATGACTTAGTTGCTGCTACTGAAACATGGCGGGATCAATCTCATGAGTGGTGTGCTGCAGTGGATGGCTGTAAGCTCTTCAGAAAGGCAGGGAAGGAGGGGTGGTGGCGTGGCTCTTTGTTAGAGGGCTTTCAGTGTCGTAGTGCTTAGGGCTGGGAAAGATAAGGTTGAGTCTCTATGGGTGAAGATCAGGAGGAAGACCAGCAAAGTGGACATCCTGGTTAGAGTCTGTTATAGACTGCCTAACCAGGATAAAGAGATGGATGAAGTGTTCTACGATAAGCTGGCAGAAGCTGAGTGATTGTCATCCCTTGTTCTCATGGGCAACTTCACCTTCTTTAGTCTATGCTAGAAATGCAATACAGCACAGAGGAGCCAGTCTAGGAGGTTTTTGGAGTGTGTGGAAGATAGCTTCCTGATGCAGCTGGTAAGGGAGCTCAGCAGAGGAGGTGCCCCACTAGATCTGTTGCTCACAAACAGAGCAGGTCTGGTGGGAGAGGAGAAGGTTGGGATCTGTCTTGGGCAGAGCGACCATGAAATGGTAGAGTTCTCAATTCTTCGTGAAGTCAGAAAGGGGGCCCAGCAAAACTGCTGCCTTGGACTTCTGAAGGACAGACTTTGAACTGCTCAGGACACTGGCTGGGAGAGTCTCTGAGTCTCTTGGGATTCAGGTCTGAAGGGTAAAGGGGTCCAGGAAGGCTGGATGCTCCTTGAGGAGGAAGTCTGGAAGGCTGGACGCTCCTTGAGGAGGAAGTCTAGAAGGTGCAGGAGCAGGCTGTCCCCGTCCCCCCCCCC
>JACDJE010000260.1:460801-606852 GCA_016647715.1 Pavo muticus
TGCTGTAAGATGAGCCAGCAGGGAAGATGAACTGGTGTGGCTGATCAGGAAACATTTTCTGATGCTCCATGGGAAAAAAAAAAAGGAAAATTACCTCCAGAGGAAGAAGGGACAGGCAACTTGGGAAAAGAACAAGGAAATTGCTAGGACATGCAGGGAAAAAAATCAGAAAGGCTAAAGCTCAGCATGAGCTCAACTTGGCCACTATAGAAAGAGAACAAAAAATCTTTTTACAAATGGATTAACAGTAGGAGGAGGGCTAAGGAGGATGTTCATCCTTTACTGGATGTGGTGGGAAACATGACCACTGAGGATAAGGCTGAAGTTCTCAATTCCTGCTCTGTGTCTGCCTTTAATTGTCAGACTAGTTATCCTTGGGGTACTCAGCTCCTGACCTGGAAGTTTGGGGTCGAGAGCAGAGTAGACCCCTCAGAGTTCAGATGGAAACAGAGACTTGCTACTCCACCTGGACTGTCACAAGTCCATGAGGCCAGATGGGATCCACCCGAGGGTGCTGGCAGAGGCGATTGCCAAGCCATTTTTCACCACCCATCAGTGGTCCTGGTAAACCAAATGGTCCCAGAGGACTGGAGGCTTGCCAGCGTGTCCCCTATCTACAAGAACGGCCATAAGGAGAATCTGGCAAACTACAGGTCTGTCAGCCTAACCTTGGTGCCAGGATCATCTTAAATGAAATCATGCGGCATTTGCAGAACAACCAGGGGATCAGGCCCTGCCAGCATGGGTTCATGAAAGGCGAGTCCTGCTTGACCAACACGATCTCCTTCTGTGACCAGGTTACTCGCCTGGTGGATGAGGGAAAGGCTGTTGACGTAGTCTACCTAAACTTCAGCAAAACCTTTGACACTGTCTCTCACGGTATTCTCCTGGGAAAGCTGACAGCCTGTGGCTTGGTACACTCTTTGCTGAGTAAAGAACTGGCTGAATGGCTGGGCCCAGGGAGTGGTGGTGAATGGAGTGAAATCCAGCTGGTGACCCATCATGAGTGATATTCTACAAGGGTTGACACTAGGGTCCATCCAGCTTAATATCTTTATTGATGACCTGAATGAGGGAATTAAGTGTACCCTCAGTAAGACTGGAGATGGCACCAAGCTGGAAGGAAGTTCAACATGACCAAGTAAGTGTCTGATCCTGCACATTGGGCACAACAACCCCATGCAGTGCTGCAGGCTTGGGGCAGAGTGGCTGGAAGGCTTTGCAGAGGAGAAGGATGTGGGTGTGTTGGTTGACACTCGCTGAATGTGAGTCAGCGATGTGTCCACGTGGCCAAGAAGACCAGTGGCATCCTGGCTTGTATCAGAAATAGTGTAGCCAGCAGGAGCAGTGACATGATTGTCCCCCTGTACTCAGCTCTAGTGAGGCTGCACCTCAAGTACTGTGTTCAGATTTAGACCCATTGCTACAAACATTGAGGCCCTGGGGAAGTCCAACAAAGCTGGTGAGGGGACTGGAGCACAAGACTCATGAGGAGTGGCTGAGGGAACTGTCTCGGGGCACCCTTACTGCCCTCTGCAACTGCCTGAAAGGAGGTTGTGTTGAGGTGGGGGTCAACCTGTTCTCCCAGGTAACTAGTGATAGGATGAGGGGGAATGACCTCAAGTTACACCAGGGGTGGTTCAGATTGAGCATTAGGAAAAAATTCTCTGAAAGGCCGGTCAGGCACTGGAATGGGATGCCCAGGGATGTAGTGGAATCACCGTCCCTGGTGGTGTTCAAGAAATGTGGAGATGTGGTACTAAGGAACATGGTTTACTTGGCCAGATTGGTGGTAGGTGAACAACTGGTCTAGATTATCTTAGAGAGCTTTTTCAACCTTAATGATTTTATGTCTCAAACTTAGTGGAACCACCTCTTTCATTTTCTTTGTGGACAACTGCTTCAGTAGGTTTACTATCCAAGTAAGCTACTCACTTGCTAAGGCAGGATAGGTGAAAACTAAAGTTGAATTTTTAGAAGCTGGGATTTTGAGTAGCTCCCTGATGGAAGAATACATGATCTTCACTTGAAAATGAACCAATACGTACAAAATTTTAGACCCTTTTTTTTAGCCTTCTAGGATTGCATCCTAGATGCATTCTCTCTCTGGTGTGTATCCCATCCATCCGGAGGGGGGATGCTGCCTTCCAGAAGAATGAATACCAAGCTCTTGAGATTGTACTTCATGTGGATCCAAGCTGCTGTGTAAATCTAGAGTCTTCGGAAGCGTCCTGAGGACATGAAGGGGGGAGAAGATGAGATCAGCTGGAAACTAACCGAATTGTTCTGCATCTCACATGCAGGCTTCAAGTTTATAAAATTCAGCTGAATTTTAAACTTGGAGTTTCTTGAAAGATTTAGGATATATTTCTGGGCAGGCTAACCAGTCATAGTGTTAGGGCTGCATAATCCAACAGAAGAATGTGAAGCTGCTTCCTTACCAAATAGCAACCTGTATAGTTGGCAGGGCTCATGGATCTAGAGCAGACAATTAGCTCCTGTTTCCTGGCACGCAGCACAAACCAAATCCTTGCTTCTAGATTCATCTCATGTATCCAAAGTCTGGGTATTTTGATGAGTTCTGTAAACTCCACGAGAGTCTGTGAAGAGTCTGATTATCAGTAGGTAGTGGTAGTTGTGCACAAAAGATTTGACCACTAGTCACAGGCCTGGAGGTCTGAAGGTTGAATTATTTCTGCTATAGGTTGTAATCCAGGCCTTGCTAGACTTTCACCTCACCTGCTTCTTCAGATGGCAGTAGTGACAGTGGTCTGAGGAGGTGAGGAATTTTTCTTATTTACAGTAGAAGAAGGTTTGAAATCTGAGGAAATCTTTGGAGATACTTCCTGGGACTTGAAGAGTCTATAGATAGGACCTGTCATTCATTCCATTTACATGGTCACCAGAAGCTGCCTCTTCTCATCTCTGTTGTGGTTCTGCTCTGATTCACGGCAGGATGACTCTACTGTATCAGGTGCTGCATGAAAAAGGCTATTTTTCTATAAAGAGCTTTGTAAGCAGTAGGTGCCTGCTAGAACTTGGACTGTGCTGATCTCATAATGCAGCTAGGTAATTAAAACAATTGCTACCTTGTCACACCAAAGATGAAGCTGATGCATGAGTCCCTGGCACTGAAGCCAGACTCTTTTGTTATATGAAACATTTAATATTAGCAGTATTTTAAATGCTCTTGGATATGATAATTGTGCTGACAGGAAGGGCAGATGGTGCAGATTTCTTTTCCTGCCAAGCTTTGCAGGACTGGCTCCTCTTTCTGTGGTAAAAGTAGGCTAGAACAGATGATGCAGGCTTGCTTCCCCAACTGCAAAAAATCCTACAAGTCCTGTGGAAGAACGCCAGTGCCAATTAACATGATGCAGAAGTGCTCTGTCTCAGGATTACAGCCTGAGACAGCTCAGATTGGAGGGCCATCTGCTGTGACACTTGAAAGCCTACATCTTTCTAGCAACAGTTAAGATTTCAACAAGGGGATCTACCCTGCTCCTAAACAAGGACTCCAGCAGTTCCTTATCTTGTGCACCTAGCTTGGAGGCTCCACCCATTGCTAAGGACAAACAGTTGACTACTCACTTAGCCTTCAGCTGCTGAAACCGAGCCAAACAGCAGTGCATGATGCCAGCCCTGAGTGACTGGGGGAGGGTTTTGCCATCAGAGTTGAAGCTGTATAGCCTGGTAGTATTCTTCACATATGCTGCCTCTGTCCTTTCCCCAGCCACAGCTTGCAGCCCTCCCACTCCTAACCAGAGGTGGTGTAGAAGTTATGCTTAATCTAGATTGAAGCATTTCATCCAAGGCCGAAATTGGGTAAAAGTATTCACAGCCTTAGTTTTAAGACCTGGGACATTCCACAGAACCTATGACTTCAAGAATGTACTCAAGTAGATTAGAGTGGATTCCAGCCTTTGCAGACCTCTGTCCTGCTTAAAAAGTGCAAGGTGTGTTAGTATGATTACTGTTGTCTTCCAACATAACTGGTGAGGAAGTTTCTTGACTTCATGCACATGGCCTTGTGTTTCACCTTTAGGCCTTCTTCCAATTCTTCTAGTGACTTGATGTAGAATTGTTGTAACTTAAAGAACACAGTGGAGTCTCTTAAGTTGCCTTTTGGAAGGGTTTTTTACAGGCTTTCAAGAATCTCCTCTTTGATCAGGTTTAAACTGTTTCCACAGTTAATTCATTTCCATACTGGAAGTTCAGAACTTGCTGCAGTTCTGGCACAACTTATCTTACACTAATGCATATTGCATATGGGCAGTCAAGAGCTGCCTGCTCTTTTTGGAAGTAAGAACAGACTTGTCTATAGCTGCTGCAGTGTCCCAGGGATTTCATTGCTCTTTACTGTGCTCAGCCAAATTTGCCTGTCTAGCTGAACTGCAGAATTTCTGTAGCCATCTCCTGCTTCTCATCTTAACCGTACATTTGCTTATTCTGTTTTCCTGATGCTAGCAGAACTTTTTTCTTCTGAGTTTTTGTGGCATTGCATCTTCCTGTTACACAGGCTAATTCTGTGTTGAGTCTGAGCCAGATGCTTCTTGTGTGGTTCAGGAAAGCTACTTCATATATGAGCTAGCAAGCTGTGCCATGTTCATCCTGCTCCTTTGCTCTCTTTTAAGAGCATCTACCTTCTTCATTTCTGAGTTAAATCTACTGTGTTTCATGTGTTGACAGCCACTTCTGAGCATTACCTGAGAGAATGTATCTAATGTCTGTTTGTAGGCAATAATTTAGATCTGCCTTTCCCCAAAATGTCTAGGCTAAAGTATTGTTCTCTCAACTACATAAGCAATCCTCAAAGTGGGGAATAGTACTAGCACTGTTCTGCAGAATTGTGGTGGTCAGAGGGTCTGTCTCTAAAATCCTAGTGTTCTCATGGTGGGTTTGTAACAAAGGCTGGTAGCAACTTAGCATCAATTTTAGCCATTGTCAAAGGCAGACCTGCATAAGAAACCTGTTCCTGCGGCTCTCACCCGAGAGATAATTCTGAACCCTGAAACGAAGACTTTTGAGGATGAAGACTACCCTTGTCCAGCTGGAACATAAACTACAACTGTGTAAGGAATACTGATAAGCAAATGGGATCTTACACAGAAATAATTCCTTAGCTAAAATTACATGTTTCATTTAGCCACATAAAGACTAAATGAAGCTGGGGCTAAGCAGTAGTTCTTCAGCTAAGCACTACTAATTGAGGTGCTGCTCTAGCTGTAGTGATATTTTACCAAGTCTAGCATCCAGGGGAACCTTTGTCCTTGCAAGGGAAACGTTCTGTATATAACATCTTGTGCTACTACTTAAAAAACAACAAAAAATCTGCAGCAATCAATCTTCTCTGTAAATAAGAGCCTTGAATCTTTGGCATTTTCTTCTTTTGACTATAGTGTTCCTATACAGCCTGTTATGCATGGTCAGCTAGCTCTACTATGCAACCAGGGCAGAGATGCATAGAATAATTGGTTTATACCAAATTCTAAGCCTCAAAGATGTAGGGATATACAAAGTTCTATCTAAAACCCCTGTTTTCTGCTGTTGTATGGGTTTTAAGGAATTATAGATATCCTGAACCCTTGTGTGCCTCATCCTAAAATTGCTGCTTGCTGGTTCTTTTAACCTCTATTTCCTCTATGCACTGGATGATAATCTTGGAATTGGAAGGATGGGGATAAAGACCTCCAAGCAAAGCACAGTGTATCCATGGGCCATAAGACTCTGGAAGGGAGGTGCGCATAGATACACCTAGTGAACTGGATGGGAAGTTACTGAAATGAGTTTGCCCCTCTGACTCTATTATGGGAGTCTCCAGAGGGGAAAGCTGGGTCGCATCAGTCAACTGAAGTGTTGCCACTTCGCCCAAAGCCTGTCTTACAGATAGATCTCCTAATTTGCCTAGTTGCTTCATTTTCAGCGTTGGTTCAACAATATCTCTGAGTTCTCATGGAAATAAACTGGTTTGCTCAGTATTAAGGGGAAGTAGGGTGGTAATGAGCTTTCTTTTCAATTTATGGAACAGCTTAACATTTCTTTAACTTAATATTCAAGCTGCGAACTTGGAGGGTTGCTAGAATGTCCTGGAAGGGGCTGATCCTTGAAGCTGCTGAAAGAAATTGTGTGATAATGGCCAAAAAGAAGTATCATTGAAGCTTGTCAGAGGCATCTTGAAGAACATTGCTTTATGGTGAATCTCTTCATGTATCTAAAACTTCATGATTTTTTTTTTTCAAAACAGGATCTCAATCTACCCAACGGCACACCAGTTGACACTTCTAGCCCAGCCTCCTCCTCATCTCTTCTCAACAGACTGCAGCTGGATGATGACTTGGATGGGGAAACAAAAGACTTGTTCGTTACTGTTGATGATCCCAAAAAACACGTGTGCACAATGGAGACTTACATCACGTATAGGGTTACAACAAAGGTACTAAGCAACATACTCCTTCTCTACTGCTTTTTCCCTTGGAATGTTTTGTTGTTTGTTTTGTTTTTGAAGAGAATGCTCTGGATGTTTATGCCTTGTGTTGTATCTCTTTATCTTAAGGACTTAGTGTCTTTCAGTACCTTGTAATAAATGTATTGATGGTGTAACTTCTTTTACCACAACTGTTACTACTTCAGTATGTGAAGTAATACAAAGCTTTTAATGTGTCAGCTTAGATCGTATCTCTTGTTGTTAAACAGAACTGTTTGTAAACTTGAAAAGCCAGTTTCTTTAGCTTGAAAAATTCTCATACAAAGTAATCTGACACCCATTTGATTTGAGTTACCTCTGCTTGAGGGGAATGAGCCTTCTTGCTGATTCACTGGTAGTCTTCACTCATTTTGTCTATTGTGCTCTGAAATTCTTTAAACTTGTTGCTTAAATGTCTGTCACACTTCCTCGGTCATCTGCTTATCTAAATCATAATATAGTAATTTTCATCCTCGAATGTAAACTAGCTTCCTTTCAGTTGTTGATTGTTAGAACTAAGCAGTGTTAGAATGCTACTGTTTCCTGAAAGTATGCGAGTTTTTTCAAGGCAGTATAGGCCAGCCATTAATGTGACCTAATTATATTAGTAGGAAAAGCAAACTGAAAAGCCTGTTGTGTTCACAGCTGGAAGTTTAATTTCTGTTAACTAGATGTTTCATTAGCATCAACTTCGAGTAATATTGGCATCTTCTTTGGGCACTTGTAGCTACCTAATGTAAAAAGTGTCTGCTAGCTTCGCTGTGATTATACCTTATCCACTTGTCCAGAAAGATTTATGTTACTGTGGCTTACTTCAATGGCACTAACTACTAGAGGGGGTATTTTCCCTTGAGGTAAGAAAGTCTTCACAGGCTGTGTATGTCTTGGAAAAAGAAGTTCTACTCAGAAGTTCCATTTTCAGGTTGCACCAGGGAAAATGTGGTCTTGAAAATAGATACTACCTCTTATTGCAGGTTTAACGTAGGCCTGCCATTCTTAGTTGTTTTGTCTTAGTCTTGCAAGAGATAATGTATCTTAGCCACTAAAAAATCCTAAGTATTGAATGAAATTTTTATGTGGAGTGACCTAGCCTTTGGCTTTTGTAAGACAGAAGGAATAGGCTGAAGACCTGATTATTCTGACAAGACTGACTATCTCTGCACAGTGGCACCACTGTTCTTCTGCTTGGAAACTTGTGTTAATACAAGGGTTCCCTTCTTAATCATAAAATCATAGGATGGCTTGGATTGGAAAGGACCTTAAAACCCATCCAGTTTTGGCCCCTTGCTGTGGGCAGGGTTGCTGACCAGTAGATGAGGCTTCCAGGGCCCCATCCAACCTGACTTTGAACGCCTCTGAGAATGGGGCATCCACTGCTTCATTGGGCAGCCTGTGCCAGCGTCTCACTACCATGAGTAAGGAATTTCTTCCTAATGTTTAACCTAAATCTCTGCTTTTCTGGTGTAAAACCATTCCCCCTTGTCCTATTACTATTGGTTGGTCTACCTCCTATTTATAAGCACTCTTTAAGTACTGCAAGGCTGCAGTGAGGTCTCTCCAGAACCTTCTCCAGGCTGAACAAGCCCAGCTCCTTTCTTTCTTCCTAGGAAAGGTACTCCAGCTCACTGATAATCCCCATGGCTCTCCTTTGCACCTGCTTCAACAGCTTCACTTAAACCAGAATCTAGAAGGTGGATAAGGTATTTGCCTTAGAACAGATGTGTTAACTCAATGTCGCCTTTTTTTCTTAATCTAAAAAACCTGCACAGATTTCATATCTACCTACCTGTCTGTTAATACTTGCTTTATTCTGCATCTCACTGTAGCACATAATGCTACTGTATCATAGCATTACAATACTATTTTAAAACAGTGCATTATTTATCCTCATCAATCAGCTCACCTTTTTGAGTTTATTACTTATTCTTGTAAACTTCTGGCTAACCCCTCGGGTCAACAATCTAGTCTACTACTGTTTGAAAAAAATCTGGTTGGAAGTTTAAAAGTATTAATGGCTTGACTCATTCTTACTGTACAAACAAGTCTTCTTTGATGCCAAGGTAATTGTCCAGTCAGCCACTGTAGCTGAAAGCAGTAATTAAACATGGCAAAAGCTGCATAGGAATAATCCTCAGATGCTGCAGTCGCGGTAGGTGCTGATGTTTCTACTTTCAGGTTGTAGTTCATAGCTTTACAGCAAGTCTTGTTCCAGTCATCTGAGGGGAATGTAATTATCATTACTGTAACACATACTTGAGTCTCTGGCTGGAAACTATTGTAGAGAAAGAGTGTAACCTGACTGCAGTAGTATTTTTTTTTCCCTTCTTTTAGAAAGGTCTTCTACTGCAACAGCAGAAACAGGGGTCTTCCCTGTATGCCCCAGACTCCCCATGTACTGATGTCTTTGTCTGCAGGTAGTGGTGGCTGGGAAAGGGTCCAGAAAGTTTAGTCTTGCAGTGAAGCTGAGCTGACAGTATGGAAGTTACCTTGGTCTTGCTTGTATCCCTGCTTTCACAGCTTCCTTCTTAGAGCCAAACAGTGTTCCTCAGCAAGTCTACTGGATTAACACATTCTACAACAGCAGAATAAGAATCCCCAAAAGAATGGGGTGAGCAAGTCAGACCCGACTCTGCTGACTGTTTTTCATGCACTGTTTTCTTCTTGATAACTGAAGTTTTCTTAGAAGGGGAAACTAGTGAAACCAAAAGAGAATGTGGGTGAAGATCGTGCTGGATCTTAAATGGCCTTGGCTGTAATGATTGAAGTGCTCCAGATGTTCTTGATGATATCTCTGTGCTCTTTAGAGTACATAGTACTTGAGAGATTTTATCTAAAAGGTGTTTCTTCTGAGGCAAGAAGGGGGAAAATCCACCTTACGCTATGTAGTCATCTCTCTTAAGGGAAACATAGGAGTATTTCTAACTTTGTGTCTATTGTACTTTCTAGGAGGGCAGGGCATTCTTCTGTGCCTTCTTCCATGGAAGTCTGAACAGCTGTATGCCATTCCTCAGTGTCCTGCAGTTGCTCTACAGCTTGAATGGAGTTGCCTTCAAACCAGTGAATGCTGAAATAGAAGTCTTGTTCTCTTTTTTCTCTCCTGCCCCTGCTTCCAGTGCATGCATTGAATGGATGAGTACATAGAATAGCTTGATCCCTACAGAGCTGCAGATGTTAAATGCTCTTTTTCAAATGAGCTGAATTGTGTGAGGTGAACAAAACTATGAACACCGACACTGTTGCCTTTCTCCCACCATTCTGGTTTTTTTAATAGAATTTTTTACTATGGCTTAAATACTTACGTGGGGGAAATGCATTTAAAATATTTAGTGAGTAAAAGACCAGAACTAGAATGAGGAAAATGATTACTTGTGCATAGTTGTCACAGACTAGTTTTAGGTTTGGGTGCTAACTCGTTTTCAAGAAAGAAGAAACACCAAGACTTGATGTTTGCCTTAATAGTGCTTCCAACAAGAGGTGAAAGTGTCTGTAAGCCTTCCTGCTTTTTGACAGGTGAAACTGAGCCTGGAATACTGCAGTACTTACTTAATGGAACTGTGCTGGAATCTTCAGTACATCTCTGGAAGTGTCTCACCCATTATTTTTGGGAGGCTGAGATCTGCCTCGTCAGTTTCTCAAATTCCTTTGGGAGAGAAGTGTCCTTGAAAAATGAGATTTATGAATCTTAGTAAGAAAGCAGGAGGAATACGACTCGTGTCAAAAACCTGGACTTCACTTGCCATCCCTGGGCGGTGGCAAGACCCTCTTCCATTCTGTGAACAGTCTGGAAAAAATAAGTTGTGCCAAGCTAATGAACAGTTTGATCTGAAATCCAAATTCTTTTAGCATTAGTGAGATGTGGTTAAAACCTTGAAGGGCTCTTATGTTCTGTCCAAATAGTCTTTGAAAAGCTTATTGGCTCTCTAGATTTGACAGCTCATACAGCAAACACTGAAATGCTGATGAATATAATGCATTTTCATTTGGCTCCTTTTGAAGAACAAAACCTGAAAAATGGAAAAATTTACAAGTTTGTTTGTAACCTAAAGGCAACAGGAACAGTTTGCTGCAGATGAACGCTAACTGATACTAAGATTGTAGATTAGGACTTATCCTCCTCAAATTCTGCCTCCCTTCTTCCAGACTAAGTAGCACCTGATGGTTTTCTGTAACTGTTAGCAGAACACTTAATAGTAAGGTTCTCAAAGCTGGCAGACTGGACACCTCACTTTCATTGTTGTGCTACAGGGTAAGGCACTGTCTTGTGCGAACATCTCAATAACTCGTTCACTGTATGATCTCTTTTCAGAGGACTTCACCCTGTCACAGACAGTTCACATAAGCGCTCTCTTCTATTAAATTGTTACTTTCCATTTCAATTTCAGATGATCTTCTGCAAGGTGAAGTACAGCTTCCCCACTAACAGGGCAAAGCAGTCAGCTCTGGCTGATGAAGGCCCTTTACATGTGTATGCATTATCTTATTCTAATGTACCGGTGTTCAGTGTCTTACTCCAAACCATTGTAAATGTTTCATACAAGGCGTCAAAAATCTCATTTGAGCTGAGGCACTCTACTGTGTTAAAGAGGCGGGTGCTGCTCCGATGTGTAACTGGCTAAAATACAAATCCACAGTGGATATCTTAAGTCTCTTATTCACAAATACTTACGCCCCACTGATGAGCATTCATTGTGTTAGTGTACATACTTAAATATACTTCTTACTGTAGCTACTGGCTCAGAACAGGGATGAGGTGAGCTTGATGTCTTCTGTTCTAGAAAGAGAAGTACAAAGAAACAGAAAACAAACCATTTCTTAGGTAATACCACAGTAGCATACTGTTCAGTGTATATTAAAGCTACTGTTGTGCTGATGGCGTGCTAAGGCTGCTGGTTCTTCCTAAAGAGATTGCTGGCATAGAACTTGCACAGGATACCCTGTGGGGATTGGTACACAGATGTGTAGTTGCTGGAGAGTTGGAACCATCCAGAAAGCAAACAAAATGATGAATTGTGTTTAAAGAATACCCGCTTGGCTCTCTCCAAATAATGCTGTATGTGGAAGTTGCCATCAGTTTGGAAGTAAATACAAAATCACTGCTGGAATTTAGCATGGCTTTCAGTGGCTAGGAATAGCACAACAGCCTAGTGCTGGACTCGATGCTAGTTGAAAGCTGGGAGAACTGTTGTGTTCTCCAAATTGCAGAGTTTTTGGTTGTAGTCTGGCTGTAGATGTGATGCTGCAGTACCAGCATGCTACTTTCATTGCAAGATGGTCTTGATGTTGCTGTAGATAACTAAATACAACTCTCTTGGTTTCTCTGAGCTGTACTTCTCAGTGAGACATCACAGTAAGGACTGTCTACCTTCCAGTTAAGACTATCCACTACTAAGTTCTTTGTCGTAGTCCCCCAGTTAATACAGTTTCTTTAGTGCTGTTAGACAATTGTAATGTGTACTGTGTGAGCTGCCCCATGCTTTTAGCTTTCTATTCTACAGACTGTTTAGAGACTTAAAACATTTGCCAACAGTTTCTCTTTATACCTGTCTTCTGCCTCAAACTTGTAACGGCAAGTGTAACTCCTTGTCTTAATGAATAGAAACTTGAATTATTTAACTTAATATACTGATACTGAAATTTGGCATACCCTGTGTGAAGTTCATATAGACAAACTGGTTTCTTCTTAAAAATCAACAAAACTTTTCCTTCAGCAAACCTAGCAATGGCATGTGCTCTAATCTTATCGCCTTGAAGGAGTTTAACAAGGCTGTGGTTTCTGGAATACAGAGTAGTGGTGAAACATTCCTCACCCACAGTTAAACTACTTCATGAGTAAACAAGTCATGAACTATCTTTGCTTTTAATTCTTGATAGCTGAGTAGTCTCATCCTTGGAATGAAGATTTCATACATTCTCCTCAAACGTGTGACTACCAAGAGGTTAACATGGTGCACAATATTCTCATCTTCCCAGGCTGCCCCCACAAAATTTGAGAACATGCAGTGTAATACTGATAAACTCTAAGAACACATCCTAAGTACTCATTTTTCTCGTTACTGACTTTACTTCTGCTTAAAAGGCCAAAGGGCATTTCTTTCATGCAGCTTGTAAACTTCATTTTGGGGACGGAGTTGTCTGTCCTCATCCTTATCAGTGGTGGCTGTGTTGCATTGCTGCTAAATTTTGAGGTTGAGGGGTTTTCATGTACACTAAACTTATCATGATCTTGTTTTTCAGACCACCCGAGCTGAGTTTGATTTGCCAGAGTATTCTGTTCGCCGGCGGTACCAAGACTTTGACTGGTTGAGAAACAAGCTGGAAGAGTCTCAGCCAACACATCTCATTCCCGTAGGTAGTAAGAAAGAATCTGCTGTCAAGGACAGTTGTATATTTGTCTTTAAAGGGTGTAACACTCCTTTGAATATAGGATTTTATTCAGCCTTCTGCTAGAAGAGTGGGAAGCTCTGCTGATTTTTGGCTGATCGTGAAGCTTAAGCTTCTTTCTTAAGTGCAGCACCTGGGAGGTGAGCCTTGGCAGCCTCCTGTAGGGAATAGGCTGATGACAACACTTGTCCAAGCGTAAGCAGAACGTGCTCAACTTGCTTGCACAATTATTTCATCTGAATTTCTGAGTATGAGGCCTTGGAAAAGCTACACCGGTTCTTCAAATCCTAGTGTCAACATTCAAGTTTGCCTTTTAAGCTGGTTTTAAAGGACGTGTTTCAAGACCACTTGTGTTAACGTTTAAGAGCTCAGACTTATAGATCTTAACTGATGGCATGGCAGCTATTTCATGTATTCAGTAGACAGAGGATTAGCTAAACTACTGCACCATTTCTGTCTCTGAAGCTTACAGGCAGTCTGATCACCATTTCGTATGAGTAGACTGATACTGATCTTTAGCAATCTGTATTTCATTTTGTACAAAATGTGGAAAAAGTAGGAAGACTGTGGGATCATGCCATCAGCTCTTCTGAACAAGGAAATCCGGGAAGGTCTGTAGTAGATCAATTGTCAAGAAATAATAACGCTCTTAACATACCTTTACTTGCCCATCTGATATGAGAGCAAGTTTGTCTTTGCTCTCTCTCCCTGAGCAAGGACTAGACTGTGAGAAGTATTCAGTTAAGCTGTTCCAGGAGCTATTTAAGTGTTTTACTTTTCTGGGACATGCCTCCAATTGGAATAATAGTTCTGTCTTTCAAAGATAATAAGTGTCTCACAAAATTGCATTACACCAATGCCTGGCACCAAAAAACACTTAATAAAGGGTTGGGGAGATGAGAGGAAGGTGTGAGCTTGTCCAGGGTGGGGAGGGTTAATATCAGCTTCCCAGTCCTTTGTCCATTCCTGTTTTCTGAATAGCTGAAAATGTCCAGGTTAAAGTTATGTGAATTTCTAATTGAGGGCTGCCGGTGCAGCCTCAAGGCAGCAGTGGCAATCAGCTGATACTCTAGCAGCAGAAGGTAATTTATATAAGGGAATCAAACTGCTTTGCTGTGACAGAGAATTTGATGCACACTGGACTAGATGTTTTGGTACAAATAGCACAAGTTGCTCTAATATCAAACACAAAACCTGCTTCAGAGCAAGGCAGTCTCTTAAGTGTGCCTCTTCTAAAACATATGGAAGCAGATTGCGCTGCCTTCTTGGTCTGCCTGTGTGCAAATTCACTGTGGTAACAGTCATGGACTTACCGCTTACTCTTCTCTGTACAGGGGTATGATGGGGTGATTGTTGAATGCTTTATGTATTCATTGCTTACAAGTATATGGAGAATGGGGGCTAATGGCAATTTCAAGTGTACCGTGACTAGTGTATTCTGAAAGTGTGTTTCCTAGCCAAACTAGGAATATCTGTATTTATGAACTGAGCTGATGCAGTCACTGAAGGCCTTCTGTCAGACAAAATGTAGAAAGGGGATTGTTTTCCTTACCTTGGCAAGGCCTAAAATTTTCCTGTAAAAGATGATGTCTTCCTGGTGCAGGGAGTCTTAATAGCTAACACTCAGCAGCCCAAGTAAGACCGAATATGGGTTCTTTTTTCTCTTTGGTTACTATGACCTGAAACTTCCTCTCAACTGTTATTTCAAGCAACTGTTTAAAACAGACAGACGAACTGAGATCTGTTTCTATTGAAGGTAAGCCTAATATGGTGAAGGATCTTGTCTTTGGGTGGTGGTGCTAGGGTGCTTTGAGCCATTTCTGATTGCAGTGAACTCTGCTGCCTATGAGCCACACAAGAAAATGTGGTCTGTTAGGTAAGAGAGATAAGATACACACAGTGAAGATTTCACTTGCTAGCTGTGTGTACTGACTATTTCAGATGGACCTCTGAAGGTCTATGAAATAAAGAACTAGAACTGTGGCTCATAAGAAGTGCATACTGTAATTTCTTGTCTCGTGCTGTGTTTCTCCCGTTATTGGCCTCTACAGGGTGGCCAAACTCTGTTCTCGGTAGCTGTTCTCATTTGCGAGTAGTTCCGTGGCATACTGATCTACTGAAATAGGTTGGAGTTATACTGAAAGCAGAACTTAGCTGTTAAATTTATCATGTACCTACAACTATGTCTCTGCTTGTTACTTTCCTTTGTAGCAGAACTAGTGACAGTAGCTTCATAGCCCTGTACTTTCAGAGCCTATTTGATGAGGTTTAAATCTAGGCTTTTAGAAGGGGAAGTTAAATAATGCTTCTCTGCTGTCTTGCACTGAAGTGTGAACATCAATTTCTGAGATGTGAATGACTGCCATAAAAGAAGCAACTTGAATTATAAACAGTATTAAAACAAGAAAATTAGGCCTCTTTGTGGGGCAGAGGTCTTCAGGAAAGCTGTCCAGCTCTTCTGTTTCTGGTTTGCTGGGTCTTGCCAAAGGCTGAATGTCCTGCTGGTTGGGCTGTATCACAAACACTTTCTTCTAGTTTGAAGTATGTGATTTGATATACCAAAAGCACTGTTGGGTGTAATTTAATGCGGATCCTAAAGGCTCAGTGTTTATGCAAAGCCACCCTGCTTGCAGAAGGAAGTTCTTATATAAACGAACTGGCTGAATGCGGCCAGCTAAAATTATGTTAAGTGGCAGAAATTCTAACAGAGATTCTCTGGCTCTCAAATGCTCAGCCTTCAGTGGTTATTCCGTCCCATCTTGGGTGTCTTTGTCTGAACGGGAGTTCTGCAGACGAGGTGTCCAGCTTGTCCTTTTCCTCCAGTGTGTTGTGCTGGGGGAGTGATTTTTCTAAAATGCAGAGTTCCAGCTAAAGCATACAAGGCAAGGGAGAATAAATTTTTCCTCCCTGAAGACTAGTGCAATAAGCATTGTTCATCTGAAAAAAATCTAATCAGAGTGTACCTTACACTCATTTAACTAGGATGGTTGATATGAATGTTCAGGGTAATGAGATAAGCCTTAAATTATACAAACTGGTTATAGGGGCCTGGTGGTAGCTGGTTTTTATGTTTGTTTGTTTTTATTATGTGTTTGGAGGTGCAGTCTTCATGTATATATTCCACATCAGCTAGAGTATGGTATAAAAGGTATTTGTGTATGCTTTATTTTCTTTGAATTATTTTGGCCACTGATCTGAGGTGACAAAGAGCCCTTACAGAGGAGAACTGTGAATTTTTTGAATAAGACCACCATTGCTAGCATAAGAGTAAGCAAATTATCTGTCTGGGCAAACCTTCAAAACAACAAAATGCAAAGCGTGATTTTTAAACTGACATTAATCTTTTGGGACAGTTTATGCTGTCTTGAAAGAACAAAAGCAAAAATTATGCTTGAGTGCGGACAGTCATGCTGAGGCTGAAGCTTAAAGAGTAGTCTGTCCCAAGGGATGCTTTGAAGTCTGGAGTCCAAGTGTAAAAAGAAGCTAAATACAACAGCGCTAGTAGTCCCTGAGGCTGTCTTAAGCTTACATGTTATGTTGAACTGCAGAGATGAACTGGTGGGGGTGAAATAGAAGTAAGGTGAAAGAGTGGATATGTTGGCAGACCTTTGTCACCTACACAGGCATGCTCAGGAATGCTGACTGATAGATGACCAGGTGTGCAGAATGGCAAGTACTTCAGGAAACATCTGGCCTGGTCTGCTTGAGCATTTGCCATGGCGAACCTGTTTGTATTCCTTTGATCGATGTAGTTCTGTCACTAAAGCTACAGGCTCCAAGGCTTCCAAATTCTACAGAAAAGCTCTGTCTGGGAGCTCCAAATATAGACAAGAGAGGAGGAGGAGGTAGAATTGTTAGGTTTTCCAGGTTTCCTTGAACTGAGCCACTCTATTTGAATGTCAGTTCTCAGTGTATGCATGCAAGCGTATGTGTGTATCTATATGCATGCATTTTACTGTGGTGAATAGCGTGCAGCTTTGCTGGCATCCCCTTTAGAGCTGGAGCTTCATCATGGATGGTGGCTGGAGAAAAATGCCCTAGGCTGTCCTGGAAGTACTTAGTGTGCTTAGTACTAAGACACATAGTAGTAGACTCTGCAGTCTTCAGCTGAGTTGCTAGGATTAGGCCAGACCTACTAAAGCATGATTCAGAGCAGGGCTTGCATCCCTTCTTATGTATGGTTCCTATTAACAGAATTTCGCTTCCTGTTGAGAGTGGAGTTAGATTGTTTAGTATGTTTCCAAGTAGAAGTATTTTTTTGGTGTTCTGAATCTTGTGTGTTCTGTTTGTCTCTCTCAGCCACTTCCCGAGAAATTTGTGGTGAAGGGTGTTGTCGATCGCTTTTCTGAAGAGTTTGTGGAGACCAGGAGGAAAGCATTAGACAAATTCTTGAAGAGAATAACTGATCATCCGGTGCTTTCCTTTAATGAGCATTTCAACGTATTTCTCACAGCCAAGGTAAGCCGGTAACTTCCAAACCCAGTCACTGACATGGATGGCAGAACAGACACCTTTCCAGTCACTTTTGAAATAAAAGCAAGGAGTCATTAATAAAACTGTATGTGCAGGGCAGAGCTTGCCCTAAAAGACCAGGGTTGTTTGGGGGACCTTTGATGTTACATCTCTGTCACAGCTGTGCAGGTTTGCTTTGCTAGAAAAAGAGCAGTCTGCAGATAGAAATCCTCTTCTCCAGAGCTGCTTGTTTTGGATCCTGGTATAGGGGCCCTTAAAAATAAATTCTAAAGTATACTCCTGTGATGCAAGAGAGATTCAGAACAGAAAAAACTGTAGACCGTGTAAAATCCTCTTTTCAGGGTGAACAAAAGTAAAAGAGGAAGAAAGATCTCTTGCACAAAAGCTTGCAAATTTGGTTGTTTTTTTTTTCCCATCCTTGTTCATGCTTTGTATACTGCTTGCACTTTTTGCCTCCAAACCAAAGGGTGGAGACTCCATTCTTGCTGCTGCTTGGTCGATAACTTCATGCTCATCTTTTGCATAAAGCATCTAAGGAGCCATGTAATTTTCTTTGGCTGTCTTTTGAACTGCATTTTAAATAAGACTAGGGTGGCCTGCAATTGTGGGTTTGACCTGATAAGTGAGGAAAACTGTAAAAGCATATTTCTTTGATGTCCCATTACACTACCTCACTCAAATGTGAATCTTAATTTGAGCTCACTTTGATGCTCTGCTTGATAGTAATTTGAGACTCGATCTCAAATTTCCTTTTTTTTTCTTTCACCCCTCCACTCATGGTGAACATTGCATTTTTAGACTTGCTTTAGCAGTATAATTAGCTCTTAATAGTTAAGCTTGTGATAGATTTGCTCTGCTTTTCAGTTGTCAAAGCATGGTGTAAAATGCATGATTAGTTATCTTCTGCCATCGTTCCACCTTTGTAAAATGAATGGTAAAGCCTTTTATCCTCAGCCCTGTGTAATATCCTTTGCTTTGACAATATGGAGTGTCCAGGGATGCTGGGAGAAAAGGACATATGTTTTCCAGTCTGTCTTTAGTGCTAGTACATTATTTATTGTAGCAATGAGAATCAGTTTACTCTGTTAGGACTTCGGAATTTAGTTACTGCAGAAAGTCGTGAGACCACCTCCTGGCTGAAAAGGGAAACCAACCTTTCTTTCAATTTCCTGTTTGGATTAGTAAGATGGTAGAATGCTTGAGAGAATGACTGAATAATTTTGAATTAGAGTCTTTTTCTTGTTTCTGATGCCCACATGCACGTAACATGTTAAACAGGCAGAGGGCAAGAGTCAGGGAACCACTTCATTTTGAATGCGAACATAATTCAAAATAATTGTAGCTGTTAAATGGTAGGTTATCTTAATCAGATTTAGTTTTATGTAAGTACTTGAAAAGAATAGCATAGCGTGTGTTTTGAATACGGAATTTTGTATTCTTTTTTCAAGAACATTTAAGCTGTAATCTGATTTTATGCTACCATATATTGATTCTTGGCCTCTGTAGGTCTGCTCTGTTTGAAAATTTGTCTTGCTCGTGCTGTTTCAACCCTTCAGCAGGTTGAATAGTGTCCCCTGCTGGAAAGAGTAAAATGCACAGTAGATGGCATTTTGCCCAATTAAAGCTATATTTTCTGATGTGCTGTAAAGTGAAATCCTCTGAAGATTGTCAGTATACAGCCACTAGCTGTGCTAGTTTCCCCAGGCTGTACTTTTTCCTCTGTACTGTCTTCTTTGTCCTATCTGACTATACAGATGGTGTGAGGAGGCTGTTGAGCAAATAGACGTGCAGTCTCTAGCTCTGTATTAGCCTATCAGAGCCAACTAATGGATGTGCATGTGCTGGTATTATAGGCTGTGTCTTAAAAGTTTGTTGTGATAGACAGAAGTTCCTCCGTGCTGCACTCACTTTTCCTTCTCAGCAAAATTGGGGGAACAAAATATTTTCATAGAATCATAGCATGGCCTGGGTTGAAAAGGACCACAGTGATCATCTAGTTTCAACCCCCCTGCTATGTGCAGGGTTGTCAGCCACTAGATCGGGCTGCCCAGAGCCACATCCAGCCTGGCCTTGAATGCCTCCAGGGATGGGGCATCCACAACCTCCTTGGGCAACCTGTTCCAGTGCGTCACCACCCTCTGCATGAAAAACTTCCTCCTAATATCTAACCTAAACCTCTCCTGTCTCAGTTTAAGACTATTTTGAGTTGAAATAGGCGGGGAGATAACTCACCAATTACTATTGAAGGCAGAACAGGCTCAACCTAAGTGAGATTAATGTAATGTATCATCTACTGATTAAAGACTAGAGCAGTAAGAACTAAAAGCAAACTAAAAACAACTTCCCATCCTTCCACCCTTTTCTACCTTGTGTGCCTGAACAGTACAGGGGAATGGGGGCTGCAGTCAGTCCATAACACACCATCTCTACCACTCCATGGTCACTTCCTGCTGCATGTGGGTCCCTCCCATGGATGCAGTCCTTCCCAAATGGATACTGTGTGAGCTTCCCATAGGCTGCAGCTCCTTGAGCACTGCTCCAGTATCATTCCATACCTCAGCGCCCACCCTTCAGGCACAGCTCCACATAGGTCCCCATGGGCAGCAGCAGCTCCCCCAGGCCTCCTGCTCCGCTCTGGGCTGCTCTCATTGAGCTGCAGCTCTTGCCCAGAGTGCTTTCACTTCCCCCAGGCCGCATCCACTGCTGCACCAGGTGTTTCTCCATGGCTGCACTGCAGGGGACAGCCTGCTCCACCATGGGCCTTTCCTGGGCTGCAAGGAGCTACTGCTCCATGCCTGGAGCACCTCCTGCCCTCCTTCTGCACTGACCTTGGGGTCTGTGGGGTTGCTTCTCTCACATTGCTCACTTCTCTCTCCATGCTGTTGTTGTGCAGCACTTTTTTCCTGTCTCAAATTTTCTGTCCCAGAGCACACCCAGCGTCACTTGTGGCTCAGGTCTGTCAATGGTGGGTCCTTTTTGGAGCAGCTGGGACTGGCTTTAATCTGACATGGGGCAGCTGCTGGGCTCTGCTCACAGAGTCCAATTCTGCAGACCCCATGTTAGCAAAACCTTGCCATTTAAAGTTTAATGAACGATTGTCAAGAAGTCTTGGTGGAGATAGATCTGCTCGTGTCATGATGCCCCTGGTTGCAGTGCAGGAACATGGGAAGGTCCAGCCACGTGCAGTGATGGGGGCACTTACTACTCACTTACAGTATACTTCATACCATTCTCCTGGATAGTATATCTCTGTCTAGAAGTAGTCTTGAAACTGTGCTAGGCTGTCTGACTTGTACAAGGTAAGGTTTTGTGTCCAAGGCTACATGCTGCATGTAATCTTTTGCCTTTGCAATGTTTGATCTTGACTGGGAAGTATCTTTTGCTGTATTGGTCTTCCAACACACAAGTGTTGTTTGTTCTTACCTGCCAGGATCTTAATGCATACAAAAAGCAAGGAATGGCATTGCTGTCAAAGATGGGGGAGTCAGTCAAATATGTCACAGGAGGTTACAAATTAAGAAGTCGTCCACTGGAGTTTGCAGCCATTGGAGAGTATCTAGACACATTCTCTCTAAAACTCGGTACCATTGACAGGATAGCACAACGGATTATCAAGGAACAGTTGGGTAAGGACTGAAGTGTTCAACGATACTTCTGGCTGGGATCTCAATCTTTTTCTGGTTGATAGCATAACTAACATAACCTCAATGACTGTAACATGTAATGAGCCACACAGCGTAAATTCTAATGCCTCTTGCAGGTTTAAAAAAACCTAACACAGTATCTTGTCTTAGCTCAAATATGAATGTTTTTAAAGTTACTCTTCTTATGTTAACGTATTTTCTTACTGATAGTTACTTCTCAGAGGACTTCTGGGAAGAAGAAAACCTGTAGATTTTAGCTGGAAGAGTACAAGTGGAACTCTGAAGACGATAACGTTAATGGATCTGTCTTGATGAAACAACTAAGTTTTACATGTATGAGATATGACTTTGGCTACTGTACAGAAGTAAATATTTATGTATACAGAAGTTTTCAGGAAAAGTCAGCTAAGCTGGTGTAATGTGGACCAGTCACCTCCATGCAGTAGTGGACCTCTGATTATTAAGATGCTATTACAACACTAGACTGCTATGAGAGTTAATGTTCGACAAGCTTGGTCATAGTTTCTTCTTTTTTAGCATAAGTGTTTGCAGATACTTTTGCTTAGTTCTTTCTCTGTTTTCATTTTCTTTTCCCTTTTGCCTCTGCAGAATACTTGGTGGAACTACGAGAATATGGACCTATTTATTCAACCTGGGGCGGGCTGGAGGTAGAGCTGTCAGAGCCACTGGAAGGGGTGTCTGCATGCATTGGGAACTGCTGCACAGCTCTTGAAGAACTCAGTGAAGATATGACAGATGACTTCCTCCCAGTGCTTAGGGAGTATATACTGTACTCAGAGTCAATGAAGGTAAAGGGAGCCAAGTGACTGAAGACAGTGCTGTTTTGTATTCATGGAGTGATGTCAGTGAGTTAATTCTCTCTCAGGGTGAGAATGCTTGGTGGTGGGGAAAAGAGAGAAGTAAATGATTTAATTAGGATAATGTTTTTGTAATTAAGTAAAAATAATAATGTTTAGTAGCATGAGTACTTGCATGGGTAACAGTATCAGCTCTGCTATTCAGCCACCTAACATAAAGTGCATACAGCAGTTGGCTTTCTATAGAGGACATCCTGTAGCTGTCTAGAATCTTCTCTTTGAATTTTTATAAAGTCAGGTAAAATCTTGGCCACTGGTTTGTTGTCTGACACTGCAGAGAATGTTGCATGCAGCTTCTGTCACTTGTATGTAGCAGCGTTGTATGGCTCCTTTTAGATACAGGTGTCCAAATGGCAAATAAGGCTTCCCCTCTCATCTCTATACATTAGGCAGGATGTGTCTGTCCAGCTTTTATGTTCTGTTTACTAAATAACTGCTTAAAGATGTTGCTCTGTGACAATTTGTCTTGATATCTTAAAAACTTGATATCTTAAGCACTTATGTGTAAATAGTAAGTTCTAAAAGCTACTTTTTAGCTACTTGCTATATTGTGGTATTTTTTCTCTTGAAGTGAGCAGTGATTGTAAATCTTATTGCATGGCAGAAGGTTTACTGAAACAGACAACTCTAATTTTGGCTGCTAGAGCTTCTCACCACGCACCCATGGAACAGTGTGCATTACTAACACCCTCTGTAGAGTACTAACAAATTCCTTGAGGACTTTCTTTTGGAGCAGCCATTATGAGAGTATGATATACCTTCCTTTAGAAAGGTATAACAGCTTGTTGGAAACCTAGTCTAAGCAGGTTAGTCCTCCCTCTTAGTCTTCCTATACTTCTGAAACTGAGAACTGGAAATACTTACTTGCAGATTTCTCTTCTAAGCTTCAAATGGCTGGTTGCAAGTCTGTCTTGCCTGGCTTAAGCAAAGTATTCTTGCACAAGGCTTTGTACTTATTTTCTGAAGCTACTGTTTGTTTTCATACCCATGTTATGACTATGAGTAGATCCAGTGTAAGCTAGGTGCATTTCTTTTGCAGTACCAGAATGCTTGGAGATGAGGCTAGAATCTGGGATGTTCAGGTTCTTTCTGTATGAGGGAGCATGTGTGTGTATTTAAACAGGACATGAAGTTAGCAGAAAAAACTCGTAACTCCAGAGCATCTGGCTTTTCACGATACAGATTCCATGGCCTGCTGGAAGTGGCATCTGAAGTATCAGACTGATTTATAGATGGTGTTTTGCATAAATGTAGAGAGAGGTGGCAAAGCTTTATTTTATGTTCAGGTGCTCTCAGATGATAACGAAGATACTGAATGCATTCTCCAAGCTAGCAGTCTAGCTGCAGTATTTTTTTTTCCTTTTTGCTGCAATTCTTTAATGCTGTTCTCCGTGGTAAGTGTTCTTTAGCTGCCTGAAGTACCTCTTCAGTTGAAGTATCCCTTGCTTTGTAGCTTAATTTCTATGCTGTTGACTTGGCTTTCAAGTGCCCTAAAGGATTCTCTCAATCAGTTTTTCTCTTAAGTGGCTGACCTTGCTCATTGTGTTGGTGCTTTGGAAGTAGTTGGATCTAGAAGCTGTATTTGCAAAACAGAAGTTCAGTAAGGATTATGTTGCTTAGTGTCAAGCTTGGTCACTTCATTACCTTTATCATATCTGAAAATCAAGAATAAAAACTGTTACTAGGTAAGGCAGACTGCTCTTTGTTTCCATCTCTCCCAGATACCAAAATTGAAATCTGTCAGGCCATACTAAGCACAGTTTTCTTATTCTAAACTGTAAATCTCTTAGTATTGATATGGTAGTCAGCTACAGCACTGTGTTGCCAGACTTGATGAAACTCAGTAAGTAGCTGAAAATGAGGTTTCTCATGGAGTGCAAGAAGCTTTCTCTTGAAAGAACTGTCCTCTTCATGAGCAGTGCTATTCATTGTCTGCTTTGAAGCCTGCTGTGAAATGTCTGTGTGGACAGCTTTTGGATGGGATACTTGAGGGAAGGTAAGTCTTTGGGTTCTAGGAATTCAGTGCAACCGTGACAGCTTTTTCCATTGCAAGTTGCACCCTAGCTATGTACCTTAGAAACCTGATTTGTGGAGCTGTCTTGAGCTGGGTGAATGCCTCTCAGTGGAAGAACTGCCAGGTTCACTTCACTTTTTTTAGCAATGAGTGCTTCCTTTATCTTCTTAAGGAGCGCTGTTTTTACTTGGCGGGGCCAGCCTGAGGGAACTACACCTACAGAGGCAAAGCCCAGAAAGCCTGGTTGAAATACCCATGATCTTGTTCCAGGGAAGCCACATATCTTGGCTCTGTATTTGTTTGAAAGATTTGCAGAAGTGGATAGATGCTGGGATTGTGGGCTTGAATTTAACGTGTGTGGTGGAGGCTAGGAGAGACCTTGGCTAAAACACAGGCCACACATGAGATGGCCAGATAGCATCTGGAATCCTGGCACAGATGTGTGGTAATATGTTTTTTTTAGTATGCTGGTGTTCCATGGAGGTATATGCAGAGGACAAAGTCAGTTCTAAATAATTTAGTGCTGATGCTGAAATCATATATGAACTCTGTATGCTTACTGTGGCCTGAAAGGCCTATCAGGTGATGTGGTTCCCAGCTGTGTGCTTGGACGCTACTCCTAATGCATTTTTAAAGCAAGCAGCATATGAACAGTCTCTTCAAAGGCATGCAGTAAATGAGGATCCTTTGTGAGTTCTAGTTGTTGTAATAAGTTCCATGCAACGCAAGTGGCATAGCATCACAACCTGAGAAAAGAGGCTGGTGGCAGACTTCTGAAGCTCTTTCAAAGATGTAGGTCAATGTTGAATGTTTCATCTAAATACAATTTGAAGAAGGACCTACGCCACTGAAAGCAGGATAAGTCTTGTTTGTTGTACAGCGACCAGTGGTTTTGTTCATTACACAACTGAAGTGGGGTGTGTGATTCCTTGTGTGGTGTTTTTTCTATTTTTTGCTATTTCCTTCTCATTGAGGCCCTAACAATCAAGTGTTGCATAGGTAGTGCTAAATCTGGGGTTACTTAGTACAGAGCTCTTCTGAGAGGCTGCTGAAGTGTAATGCATTAATTGGGAGCTGTGAAGAGATTGCCTGGGGCTGCCTGAGTAAATACATCCTCTCACATATGGGACAAATAAAAGGGAAGGCAGTATTTTTCTCATCGCTTTCAGTTCAGCCATTAATGGACAGTTAAAGCTGTATTCAGAAGCATGTTGCTAATGGTCCATAGTGGGCATTTAAGGAGGAATGAAATACTTGCCCTTTGAATCTGCTCTGTTGGTACCTGTTAATCACTGGCTAACACACGTTCAGACCCTGTATAATGTACTAGCTCCATGTTCATGGGGGCTGAATGCAATTGCTTGAAATAGTTTTTTTTTTTTCTGAGAAAATAATCTCAGTTGATTCAGGCTTATGGGGCACTATGAAGTGGAAAATAGGTCAGGTTTTTGTCGCACTGATAACCTCAAGGACTTGAGTACTGTTTCACATAAGTGCTTAGGTTGTGAAATGGATGGGTATGTCATGGTTTTTCGAAGCAAGCATGACAGATAGCATGTGTGCTGTCCTGTCCATTTTTTGTTTTTTTTTAACCTAAGCCAAGAGTAAATTTGTGAATGGAGGGCCTTTCCAGGTATCAGGGGCTGAGGCTTTAAAGACTAATGATCGCAACATCTCCTGCCTCTAGCAGCAGTAGTTATTCCTTCACACAGAATGGAGTTCTTCAGAATAACTGCAGTGGTGGCTTAGGAAGGAGGGGGGGAAGGTGGTGATTAGTAGGTATAAGGCTTGTGCATTTTGGCCAGATTTTATATGTTACAGTTTTTTAGTAGTCTATATTCTTAAAAAGACTAATTTCTATTTGTTTGTTTTTATACTGTAAGCCTATAACACGACTGTAGCAGAGAAGTTGGCTTGTAGACATAGTAAAATGTAAGAATAGACTCTTTTGTTCTCAGTTCTCGGAAGCCTCTGTCTGTAAAATGTTTACAACGTGAAAGTCACACGGGTAGTTCAGTTCTTTCACATAAAATGTGCTTTTCATAAGGTTAATCCTTTTATTATTAAAAAAGCGAAACGAAACACCCAAACCGCCTCCTTGTCTGAAAGCTGAGTTTTTATCTGACCCTCTAATTGCTGAAGAAAAAATGCTCTTTATTTTTAAAAGCTACTTTCTAAATATTGTGAAACAGGAAAACATACTAAAAGGCAAACTTAGGACTGAGTTATCACTTCAGCTGTAACACTGCAGTTTCTTACAGACAGGAAGCGGAATGAGCAAGAACATTGCTCTCACAATTGTCTTTTCTCTTGCTCATAGAATGTGTTGAAGAAGAGAGACCAAGTTCAAGCAGAGTATGAAGCAAAACTGGAAGCAGTAGCCTTGAAAAAAGAAGACCGTCCAAAGGTTAGCAGTTCAAATTACTCTGCAGAATCAACCTGTACTTCCACTGCTTTCTGATAACAGTGAAGAAATAGAGCTTGCTTTTTCTGGGTCTGACTTCCTCTTTTCAGCATAAACACTTTGGGACAGAGCAAGAGTTTGGTGGCAAGCTGGTGCAAAACGAAGACCTAGGTACAAACATATTTAACCTTGTCTAGCAACGTCTCTTATTACTGATTTCCCACCACTTAGAGAAGGATGGCTCTGACCTGTGTTGAAGCATCTAGATGTTCAGTAGCTGTGGCTTTAAATGATGGTAATCAAGCAGTTTCTGGTAATTTTGGTCTGTGATTGCTGAATCAAGTTCCTAGACACTGGCGTCACTGAGCTATACCATATGACTCCTGTTTTGCTTCTTCCACTAGGGAGATCTTCCCTTGTGATGCTGAACTTATGCAGCAGGGGTCACTGGATGACAGGTTTTGACTGGGCTTCATGTACTCGGCACTGATGAGGCCCCACCTCTTGTGCTGTGTTCAGTTTTGGGCACCTCAGTGCAGAAAGGACATTGAGATGCTGGAGCAGGTCCAAAGAAGGGCAGCAAGGCTGGTGAAGGGCTTGGAGAATATGGCCTACAAGGAGCGACTGAAGGAACTGGGGCTGTTTAGTCTGGGGAAGAGGAGGCTGAGGGGAGACCTTACTGCTCTCTTCAAATACCTGAAAGGTGATCACAGTGAGGGCAGGGTTGGTCTCTTCTCACTGGTGACAGGTGACAGGACAAGGCGAAATGGCCACAAGTTGTGCCAGGGTAAGTTTAGGTTGGCTATTAGGAAACACTTCTTTACAGTAAGGGTTGTTAAGCACTGGAATAGGCTGCCCAGGGAGGTGGTTGAGTCACCATCCCTGAATGTGTTTAAAAACCATTTGGATGTGTTGCTCAGGGACATGATTTAGTGGAGGGTTGTTAGAGTTAGGGTAGTTTGGTTAGGTTGTGGTTGGACTTGATGATCTTTAAGGTCTTTTCCAACCTGAGTGGTTCTGAGATTCTATGATTCTAAGCTTGTGTGCTTATGCTGCCACCTGCTTTCTGCATGAAGAGTAGTGCAAGAGCTGCATCTTGTATCAATGTTACTTTGACCAACAATGAAAACTGGTTTTGTCCCCTCCTTCTGCCTGGGTTTTTTGGCTCTCCTCCATCTTTATGTTAGCAGCTGAAGAATGAATTCTAATATTACAGGTACTGTATAATAGTCTTAAAGGAGGTTCTAGTCTTTAATCTAATTTTGAAACTGAAGGGAAAAGCAACCCTTTTTCCTATCCTCAACCTTCATCTGTCATAGACTCTGACAAAAGTGATAGCAGGATGGCTTGGGTGTCTTCTTCTGTCTTCCCCACTGCTGATTTTTGTGGTATTGCTGTTACTTCCTAAGTGTAGCTTTGTATGTGTAGGTATTCTAACCTGTTGTGTGGATGGAACCAAATCTAGCACATCCAGTAAGCCAGTTGAGGATATCAGGTACTGATTTCTGTCAAGATCCTGGTACAGCAGATCTGCGGAATTTTGCTAAACTCTCACCTACTGGAAGTTTTTGAAGCTCATCTCCTGGTAGGATTATTGTGTAAAGTGCAATATTTAAATAGCAGTCTTAAGAATTTTTTGAATTCTTACATTTCCTCTCCAGAGTATCATAAGCATATCTTTCGGTAACTCCTTGTACCTTTTTTCTTAATATAAGACCTTTATAGCATATACAAGGGGAAGCTGAAAAAAATTAATAGAATTCCTTGCATGTTCATAAAATACTAGCACACAGCTTTTAGGTTCTTTCCAGCCTGAGTGGAATGTCCTTATCTATAAGAACTGATAAGTTAGAGCAGTTGTTAGCAATGCATCTTGCAGTTAGTGAGTTATCCTGGCTCTAACTTCCTAGAAACTGTAAGCAGACATAATACTAACAGAAGTTACTTTACTTGGCAGAAGTTACTTTAAAACAAATGAACTAAACCATAACAAAAAAAAAAACCCACAAAACAAACCTAAACAAAGCTAGTTTTTGATCATCGCTTGTTAACTTCTTCCAGTGGAGGGCATTCTGGGACTCAAGAGTACACGTAATCAGACTGCCTTCACAGAACTCCACTGATGTCATTATGTGGTTCTTAAATCAGCTTAAAACTCCATGAACTATAAATACAGAAGGCTTGTAGGGCTGCTATAAATGTTGCCAGGAAATATTGCTCAGAATGATGACGTTTCCACCAAAAGCATTGTGTAGCTTCTTCTGTATGTGTGGTGTTTAAAGTTAGAGTAACAGTGCAGAGTTTTCAGCTTTTGTTGGTAAGCAAAATACAGTGGAGAAATGCAGCTTATGTTTGCATGTTTTTTACAAATTCAACTAAGATAGTGACGTGCAGACATTGCCTTCTAGTGAGATGAAATCCACTTCTAATAAACCGGGTCTGTCTGTTCTGATTTAAATCTTCATTGTGGTTTTGGACCTCGGCAGAAGCAGGGAGCTAGTGAGCATTTAGAAACTGAATTGATTTGGGAAGCGTTGTATGGTTTTGCTTCTAGAATGAATGACTCTTTCTCTTGATAGCTGTGCTTTTCCTATTAAAATAACAGAGTTATTAAAAATGATGCGAGACGTGCTTGCTTCAAGAGGAGCATCCCCTAAACCTTCCAGCCGGCTATCTTGAAAGTTCTTGGCTGAAGCCTGTGAGAGATCTTTGTCGTGAGTTTTAGCAGCCTGGATTCTGTGGCCAGAAGTGTAGTGGTCAGAGAAGGTGGAAGAACTATGTAGCTACTGGCCATAGAGTTGCTTGTAATATAAATCCAGTTGTGTGAATGAGGGGTTACTCAAAGCCCCTGGGCATCAAAGAGATGCTCCGTTGTGTCTCTCAGAGCTATACTGGAGCCCAGATGTAGGGCTTTCTCTGACTATTATTAGCCTATGGAGTACTTCACTGACTGTCCCTACCTGCATTGTGGAGAACAACAAGGGTCAGTACGTTTCTGCTTAGATACGTGCCTTGCCAACTGCAAGGTAGTTGTAAACTCCTAACTTCTACCTGCAAAGAAGAGAAATAACAGGAATTTCCTGAAGACTTCTGGAAATATTCTTGTTTCTGCCCTTTGTCCAATTCACAGCTTACAGAGAGGAAATCCACTCATCATGTTGGTGATAGTGCTCAGGAGTTTCCTCTTCTGATGTCTTGGGCTTATTGTGCATATATTGCTGCCTGTGTAAACCACTCATCACAAGGATAAGGAAGAGAATGATGTCCATGATTTTTCTGCTGGAAGCACTATTTGTGAATTGTTCCTCTAGTTGTCTGGCAGTATACAGCACTTTGATCTAAACCATAAGCAAAAAATACCAGTTCCTTTGTCCTAGCTTGCTTCTGACTAGAGTTGATAAGTAGTGTTGTAATACTTTTCAATTTCCTTGTAGACTTGAAATAGGCTATCCTTCAACATTTCTCACATTGCTTATGCATGAGGACATGTCCATTGTTGGGCCAAATGAGCTTGCTTGGCCCACAAGTTAATTAATCCCTTTGATTCCTTTTGTGTTACGATCAGTGCTTTGCATTTTCCTTTTTTTTAGGCAGCCTTTAAGGTTGAAGCTAGGGGCCTAGAAATTTTTTTCTGCAGACAGAGCTGATCACTATAGTTCATTATGGTCAAAATAAAACATCGAAGTATGCCATTCAGCCCTTTGGGCAAACCTGGATGTTTGTTGTTTCTCTGGTAAAAATTGGGAAATGTCTGGTGCAGCTCTAAATAGGGTGAAGGAGAGAAAGCTTGCTGTGGAGCTGTGGTCAGTCTGCTTGGTTTGAGAACTAGGAACTGAGCCTAGGCACTCAGCACTTAGGCATGTTGTCTTTCCTCTTCATGTTCCCCTAGGAAGCTCTTCCACTCTATGCCACATATGGGATGATAGCATGCCCACCACCTGAAATAGCAAAGAACAAATTAAAAAGTCCTGTCTCCTCCCTAATATATAAACGGGTCTTCTTCCCACAGCCATAGCTGAGTTCATTCAAGGTCACTACCTTTCCTCTGTAGCTTTGGCTTAGTGGGATTTGAACTTATTTAGCATCTAGCACTCTGAACAACAGTATCAATCTTGATTTTTTTTTTTTAATTTTTTTTTCTGCAGGTACCCACAGATGTTGAGAAATGTCAAGACCGAGTAGAATGTTTTAATGCTGATCTGAAAGCAGATATGGAGAGATGGCAGAACAACAAGCGACAAGACTTTAGGCAGCTACTCATGGGAATGGCAGATAAAAACATCCAGTACTACGAGAAGGTATGTGGCATTGTTATAGCACTGGCAGGAACAAAGGTAGTTCATTGTCCTCCAAGACAGTGGTTATTCTTCAGGAAATGTTTGTACTATTTTACAGTAAAGAACTTGGACATCTTAATTCTTCAGTGCTATGGAAGCTGCTCTTTGTTAGCAGCTTAGTGTTGTCTGTTGAGTTGTTGGTCACGCTCAGGTGATCTACATGAGACTAGCTGTCTCTTGCAAGGCATTCTTTTAACAGAACTTTGTACTGAATGCTTGTCTATCTTGGATTCTTGAATTGAACAAATTGCTGAGCTGGAGTAGTAGTTTTCTTTCTCCCTGGTAATGGTGAAGAAATAGTCCAAAAATGTGTTGTGTGTGCCCCAACCCTGAAGGCCTTCAAGGCCGGGTTGGATGGGGCCCTGGGCAGCCTGGTCTTGCGGAGGGTATCCCTGCCCATGGCTTGGGTATTGAACCGAAGTGAACTTTAAGGTCCCCTTTCAACTTAAGCCATTCTGTGAAGTAACCAGTTATTCACGTGCAGTGTGGTGAAGTCCCTGAGGTGTAGTGGGGTACACTGTGTGTCTGAAGTACGTACCTTGACTGGATAGATTTTTCAAATAGCTTTGATGGAGTGCTGCTATAATAGCTGCTACTGTGTCTAAACTAGTCCTCTCCCGCAGTCAAGTCACACACATGAGCTTTGACAGGAAGAAATTTGACCGCCTAGCTGCAAGCTATGTCCTTCAGTTCAGAAGAATCTAGCTGATATTTGAAAATCATATATATTTGAAGCATTCTTAATTGCTTTGCCCAACCGATGACTTTGGAAAGCTTTAACTTGTTTTCTTTGTTTGAAAACGACAGCTATTCCTTCTGAATGCTTTCTTACGTTATTAAAGAAGACCAATGAGTATAAAGAACCCTGTTAGCCTTTCTGAACTTATATTCTGTCAGTTTGGGAGGGTGGGTCAAGGATTACAGGAGCTGATATACAATCCATTTTTTAATCTTTCTTTCTTTCTTCAGTGCCTTACAGCATGGGAGTCAATTATACCACTATTGCAAGACAAGCCAGAGACCAAATAAGAAGTACCTTCATGGACAGTCTAGCACTTCTGTGCTCAGTACCACTAGGCATACTGGAACTCTGTGAAGGTCTCTTTTTTTTTGTCAACTGAGATGCCAGCTGTGCTCAGGCTGGAACAGACCCTCTGAAGACTATTTGACTTTTTTCCTCATTTTCTGTTTAAACTGGGGTATGTTTCATCTTTTTGAGTTATCTTGAATGGTTCCTTCTCTATCCTATGGAGTGACATGGGGCTTATAGTGAAAGTGCATGGGGATCTTGATAAAACTTACCTCTTTAGCCTGGAAGGAACTGATGAGTAGAACACTAAAAAGATGAAAATAAAACTCTACTGCAAGGTGCCAAAATGACATCTTTATTACTATTCTGTTTTGTTTGCTAAAAATATAATTATTTCCTAACCAACCCTTATCTTTTTTTTTAATGGAGTGTGGAAGACTGGAAGTGAATATCTTCTGTTTTGCTACCACCTGTATGCTCCCACTGGCTAAAATGCCTTCTGGGGAGTTTCCTCTGTGTGGGAGTTGGGCTGGTCCTAGGCAGAGCATACTGACACTACCTACATATAGCCTGTGATATAAGCATGAACTGTGTTTTTTCGTGAGTGTAGCATGCTGTTGGTTCATACTTAATATCTTTGTTTACCATGGTGATTATGAAGTAATGTCAGTTGGCTGAAGTGTACTTGTGACCAAGTTGGGGATCAAAATCATCCTGGGTGTCCACGGGGAACAGTGGAAGCAAGTGTGAGTTTTGGTGTGTTTTTTCTAAAGCTCGCTCTGAAATGTGCATGGTAGAATTCTCTTGATCCATGCTTTGTTTTCTGTTTTTCTCTTTTCTCATCTAGAGCCTCTTCATTAATAATCAGTTAAGGTGCCTGCTGTGATAAAGGTAGAACTCTCTCCCTATTTTTGTTTGTTTTGCAGTTGCAACTAAAAAGCCAAAAAGTGTCAAATGCTTGCCCACAACAAGCATCGTTCTGTGTGTGTAAAACTTGCCTTAAACAAGTCAGTGAGGCTTAGTAAGTACACATAATGTCCATGCCTATCTCTGCTCAACCTCATGGCAAGTGTTTTAAGACCTCTTCTGGTACAGATCTATTTTTTAGTAGTTTCTTTTGGCCTTTAGCAACATAGCTGCTTCTGCAAGTCCCTTCTCTTTTCTCCTGCAGTCCAGCCTCAAGTGAATGCCTGTTTGGTGTTGATAGCCGTAGTACAAGGGATGCTGCCACGATGAGTGTCAGTCGTGGTTTAACAACATGCAGATAAACCCTCTATCCATTCAAAGTGAGGGGTCTTGGAGTTAATATCAGTGAAATATAGGGATTTGGGGAAAAAAAGCACTGAGTGCTTACTGCTAAGCTTGAGTGATTACTTGGTCTCTGGCAACATTCTTGTGAAGAATCTGAAGGGTAACTAGGTTTGTGCAATTTCTGTGTTCTCCTGTCAGGTACCAATCTGATTTGGACTCCTAAGCACCAAATATATCTGACCCCCACCCCTGCATTGGCTATAGTGGCTGTATAGCAACTGTCAAGATGAGTTATCAGTGCAATGTGGTAGCTGTCAGGCTAATGAGATTATACTCTCCAGATACAAAAGTCAAGTTTTTAAGACATTTTAAGCGGTTTAAAGGAGTTTTCCTTTTTTGACTTAACCTCCATCGGCAGTTCTGTGGTACTAAACAAGCTGCTTTCTGGTTTAAGCTCACAGTTTATCAACATACGCTTAGGTGGAGTAACATCTTGAGGTCATTGTTGGGTTTGGAACAACTAACAATGCCTGCTGTGTAAAGGGAGTACTTGAAGAGATAGTCTTGACGCAGTAACCCAGTGTCTTCTTTCGTCTTTCCCTTCTAAAATAAGCACCTCTAAATGCATAAACTTTGTACAGTTTGACCTTCAGGGTTACAGACAATTCCTGTCTTCTCTATTTCCGACAAACAGATCATCATGCTTTTTTGAGCTGGTGCCTGTGTGGTAAATGAAGATTTTTAGTTGACTATGAAACATCACTGGAAGTCAAGCAAAGTAAAATTGGAAATAATATTTAGACATTCTTTCTTCCACCTCATCAGGAATGTGCAGGATGAGTGGAAAGGATGTTGTTGTTTTGCTGCGTTAAGTTCTGTCTAATACCTTATAACACTGGCATTCTGTTCCCATTCAGTGTTGTGCCAAACTGAGGTGGGGCTCGGTTCTGGGGAATTTAGTGGTGGACATCACAGCCGTTCATAAGTGCAAGAGGCAGTGGGGAGTTCCAAGTGAAGTCTGAGTAACTGCTGGAGTGGTTCAAGATCAGCTTAAACTTTCATTAACCTGATGCCCCTGCTTGTGCATCCTGGTTTCTGAACAACTATGTAGTCAAAGCATATTTTGATTTCAGGTAAATCCCATTCTGATTGAGCTGTTGAAAGGTGGGTGTGCCTTTCCAACATAGAGCGTGTGGCTCTGTAGCACCTACAAGCTAATTTTGAGGAAAGGCTGTAACTTCAGGCTGTGATCTGGATTTCTGCGGTACCAGGATTCTGTTATGATCTGGAAAATGAAAACCTCTGACCCTGCAGGGGAAGTGAAACTTAACATTCAGAAGAAAACCTCCTCTGCAAGAGTTGCTGCAGTGTAAGAAGAGTGTGTGGTGGTGTACCTCTTAGCTCCCGTGGGCTACTACAGAGGCTCTATGAAAGAAAGAGCTGTTATTGTGAACCACTGGGTAGCTGTGGGAGGAGCTGTGAAGTTTGGGGAAGCAGTGAAAGCAGGGAGATCTCTAAAATAGCAGGAAACTCCTTAAAGATGCAGTTTACTTATTTCACTACAGTTAGTGAGGGGTTGAGATCTGAACTGGTAGTCAAACTGGCATGGCCTGTAATCTTTTATATGATGGATATATCTCTCTTAGGAGGATCCAAACTCTAATAGTGGAAAAAGTGAGATGCTGGGACAGAGAAGCTGGAGTAGGGCAGGAGCTTAGTCTTTGAGTAAATTCCTGAGTGTTCAGTCACTTATGGTCACCTTCTCTGCTTGCACTGAAATGGTGTAAAAAGTGGCTGCACCCTTCCAGTGAGCCCACGTAAGATGGGTCCTTCTTAACAGCCCTGAGGTCGGCCTAGCTTCCTTTGTAATCTGCAGCCAGACCAAGACCTGTCTCGGAGGATGTAAAATTCACTGCTGTCCTGGTTACTCCAGCATAACCTCTAGAATGTTTGTTCCTTCTCTCAACTGGCACCAGCACAATAAAGCAAGCACTGAGATATTGTTTTTTGTACTCAGTAAGGAGCCATGCATTGTTCATACATGTTTTTATCAGGTACCGACTCTTGCAATAAACAGTTGTTGAAACATCTCATGGCTTTTTCAGGTATCCATTGAAAAACAAAATGTTGATAAGTGTTAGCTGTTCAGTCATAAATGTTATCAAAGAATAAACTGTGGATTCTTCAGAGCTGTCTGCTTGGATTTTTGTTGCACTTGTGCTAAGGCTGTAGTGGTCTAAGTCATAGAAAGAAACTTCAGAGAATCATAAAATGGTTGGGTTGGAAAGGACTTAAAAGTCCATGGAGTTCCAGATGCCTGCTGTACAGGGCGGGTTGCCACCCACGAGGTGAGGCTGCCCTGGGCCCCATCCAGCCTGTCCTTGAATGCCTCCAGGGGTGGAGCAGCACCTCCAGGGATGGGGCACCCACAGCCTCTCAGGGCAGCCTGTTCTGATGCCTCACCACCCTCTGAGTAATTTGCTCTGAATGCCGAGTGTAAATCTCCCCTCTTTTAGTTTAAGACCACTGTCTCTTGTCCTGTCACTATTAGACCATGTAAAAAGTCCATTCTCCCTCATATTCATAAGCACCTTTCAGGTACTGGAATGCCACAATGAAGTCTCTTCAGAGCCTTCTCTTCTCCAGTCTGAACAAGCCCAGCTCCCTCAGCCTTTCCGCATAGCAGAGATGCTCCAGCCATCTAGTCATCTTTGTGGCCCTCCTCTGGACCCCTTCCAGCAGCTGCAGTCTTGCCTTGTGCTGGGGCCCTAGTCTTGGATGCAGTCATCCCCTCTATTGATGCAGCCCAGGATACTGTTGGCTCTTACTCAGTTTTTCAACCAGAGCTGCTCTGAATTTCTGCTGAAGCTTTTCTAAACTCCTGGAGGGTTTCTGTCTTACGTGGATGCTCTGGTGGACCATGAGTTGGGAATTGCTTCTGAAGGCCTTCACACATGCAGCTGCATGAAAATAAAGGAGGAAAATAAAGGCCCTTGTTCTGCTTTCTGATGTGCACGTGTCCGTCTGTCGCTCTTTAAAATGTGGAGACTGGCCAACAGGGAAGGCAAGTTAGCTCTGCCCTGGTTCCCCTCCTCTCCTGGTTTGAAGTGTCAGTGATGATGACAAGCAGTGCTAACTTGTTGCCCAGACTGCACTACTTCCAACCTGTGCAAGTCCGTGCACTGGAAAGCATTCACTTTGCATCCTAGGGTCACCCTCATACCAACAAAAAAAAAAAAACACAAAATGAAAGCTGTGAGATGAATCTGTGTGAATTTGATGGTGCAAAACAGAGCAGTGCTCTTGTCTCATATGCTCAACCAACTCTGACAGCTGTGCTCTTGTTCAGACTCACTGGTTATAAAATGTTGTCTTGACTTACGGTGCTGGCATGTTTCTATACCTTTTCATGTATCTCTGTATAGTAGGTTGCTCTGAAAGTGATGCCTCCTATTTAATTCCGTGGAAACTACAACAAATACAAAGAGCACAATAACACTGTTTGATAGAGCAAATTCTGAGCTACCAAAAGTTATTTTTCAACACAGTCACCGCCACTAGTTATGCATTTTCACCAGTGATGAACAAAAGCCTGCATGCTGTGCTCATAAAAATCTATACCAGCAGAAGTGACATGCTGTTGCTACTGTGGAAACACACCACCCACTGCTTCACTGTGCTCACATCCACTGTTTGGCCTACATCAACATTCAGTAAGCAACGATGAGTGTCAGCGAATGCAATTACTTCCTCACGGAGGAATGCAGTATCGCGCCTCGGCTTTATCTGTACTTCCATATCAGACACCGTTTTGTCAGAGTGCCCCTCTGCTGCCATCTGTCACATGGCAACAAAATGCAATGGGGTATTGGTGGGAAGGTTGGAGTTCTACTGCCGTACCACCAGCATCTGCCTCTGACGTTGTGGGCCATCATCATAAAATAGGAGGCATTACTTTCAGAACAGCCCTTGCGTTTTGTTCATTGTTTACTACGGAACTAGTATGGACGGAGAGAAACACTTCGAGGTAAAATTGTTTGTAGTTCCCTATCAGTATGTACACTTTTTAAATGCACCATTTGTTTACCTCAATTTGATGGAATGGACCAATAAATGTATTAAAGATGAGTCCTTTACAAAGAATTCAATGTTTCATTTTTTGTCACCTTCACCACTGAAATGTGATGCGTGCATTTACTTTACTGGGCAGCCTATTATCATACTACAGAAACATTTTTCCTGTAAATCAGCAATTTCATTGCTGGTTTAACTGAGTGTCTGTCATCATGGTTCACTGATATAACCTGAAAGCAAAACCTGGAGCTGTGGCAAGAATGTGAGGGCTGGGGATGGTGGGACAGGGATGTTGGCAACTCGCTTATAATGGGAGAGCTGCTGAGTGAGTAACCAATTTCTGCTTGCCACATCCCTATTTCTGTTTGCCACATCCCTGTCTCAGACTGGGGCTGCCTGTCTTACCTCCTGGCTATTACAGGTGCTGAAGAGCTTTTAAATTGTCAGTACGTAGTCTAGGAGCCTGGAAGCCAGTTAATCCTTGTTAAGTCAATTAGCACGTGAGTGGAAACGTAGTCTAAATGCTGATCCTTATAGTGTGTGCCAGTCTTCTGAAACTTGTTTGGATTTAGCTGATAACATCTCAAGAGAACTGGCACATCGCAGAGGGTTCCTTTCAGCTGGAACGTGGCCCAGCACAAGGCTGGGCTTAAAAGATGACTGCTACCTGGTACTGGCAGCCCTCCACCTCCACAGAACCTGTAGGGGTGGTGACCTTCACTCGCCCATTTCTTAACCTGCTACAAGAGCAGTACATCCTGGTGCTGGAGATGAAATGCCAGTTACTGAGTCATAGGTGTCTTCCCATAAACTCTGTTAATGCACTACCACGGCAGTCTCCCAGAAATGAGGAGCGTGAACATGTATTAAGAAGTGCTTTATTGTAGAGATTACAAAAAATAATCCTTAATCTTGTGGGGTTTTTTTGTTTTGTTTTGTTTTTTACTATGGTGTTTCTGTATTTTTCTTTATAACATCAAGTCATCTTTACTCTTGTCTGTAGTATGTTAGAAGCTAGGCTCGTCCTGCTGACCACTGTGCACTCCCAGTGTGCTGCTTCTGGACCTCTACCATGTAAGCCAAAGTCACAGAACTGCTCTGAGGTTTCAGACTTGGAGGACAAGAAGAAAATAATGGAGAACTATGGCTGTTCCACTGCTTTCCCCTTTTAAATTGGATGATATGCTTGGAAACACACCTCCCATTTCTGCCCTGTTCTTGTCCATCTGCAGTACTGCTAAGTAGCCTAGAATGAAAAGAAGATGTTCAGAACACTGACAGTGACCTACAGCCAGTGCACACATCACTCTGCAAGATGATGTACTGCAGAAATAACAAGGCAAACTTCTTTGTCCTGGGTGAGCTCAGTGGCTGAGATTGTGGCATGCTGTGAGGTGAAGATGCAGATGAGATGCTTCCTGTAATGAAGCTAACTATAGGGGCAAATGCTTGGCAGATCTTCCACTTTCTCAAAGAACTGATCAAGGCTAAAAGATGCGTTAGATGGTACAGCTTCTGTCACTTGGTCGGAATCTGAAAAGAACCAGTGCTTGAACGTTGTTTGATGGCCACAATGCTGTAAGGAACAACAAAAACACAGGTTACTAGAGAGCTACCAAGCTACCTTCTCAAGATTACTGTTTGCTCTTGTTGAGCCTTTAGGTTAAACTTTGGTTTCTGTGGTGTCTGGAGCTGGCTGAATGCTGATGCACTTCCTTTTGAGAGTCTGCCAGCTGCTCTGTAAGTTACTGCCGTGTGTACAAGCCATGAAACGGGTACCATTTGTTGTCTTTCAGGTTTTCATTGAATTGTAGAACAGCCCCAGGTACTTCAGAAGACCATCGAGTCCAACATTTCATGGGAAAGATAAGTTGCTTTTGTGCTAAAAGCTTGTTGAAGTTGTAACTCTTAATCACTCTGTAGCTGTGCATTTGGGCAATCTCACTGCATCGGAAAATATAGCAAAAAATACAGTGTCCTTTGCTATATGGTAATTGTTTCTCTTTGAAAGAAGGACCCGAGGGATGCTCAAAGTTGTTATTTTCTATTACAATGAGCAAGTAACCCGTAATGGATTTAAAAAATATATGTATTTTACTTTGTGTAGGATTATTCCCTCACTCTACTTACTCTTATTTTCGCAATATCTAGCACTACATTTGTGCAAAGGCTTTGTCCCATGGGATTATTAGCTCTTAAACTCTGCCAAATATTTCTCCTACAGCAATTCTTGTTACATGAAACAAAAAAGTAAGTGGAAAACAGTGGCTAAATCACTTGCAAGTCAGACTCTGTGAACTTTCCTGGTGCTTGTCATCCCACTTCCACAGAATTTTTGTTTTTCTTTTTTCAATGTTTTTGCAATTTTCTTTTGAAATAAAAAAATAATTTCCTTTTCCAATCAGTATTGTGCATGTAAGACCTAGAATCATGAAGCGAGTAGAAAACAGAGAGTGCCCCTTTGGGGAAAGCAATTCCTATTCCTTACCTTAAAGGGAGGAGACTCAGGCAGCCAGCCAGGAAAGACAGAACAAAGCAGAAGCCGCTGTACCAGTTCAGCGTGCTTTGGTAGATCTTGTTGTAGGCTGTGGATGTCACTACTCCCGTGGTGACTAAGGACAGCTGCAGCAGGACAAACACCTTACCTGTAAAACAGCAACGCTGTTTGTCATCAGGGAGAAAAAAGCCTGCTGTGCCACCTCCCTGCGACATCCAAGTGAATCATCAGCACCACTGCACGGAAAGGCGAAGTGGTCATGGTTTAACAAGGGCCAGATTGCATGAATTTACGTCTGCTGCTGTTCTGGAGCAGGGTTAAGTAACTTGTCCTTAAAGCATAGGACAAAGCTGCCTGCTTAAGCAGCCTGGGTTTTGAGGTTGCAATGAAAAATTTCAACCTCAATTGCAACTGGAAGTAAGTGCTCATTTCCATATGATACAAAAAGGCAATATATTCAGGACAAGAGAGATCTTAATCAGCTCCTGCCCTCAGCCAGAAGGGTGATCCATTGGGCTGAAATGTAGTAATATCTAAAATGGAGAGCTGTGTGTGATTGTGCGATGTGTAGTGAGGAGGAAATCGAGTCCCATTTGGAACTGCTTGAGGACAGCCATTTTCACTGAGGTGCACCATTCTGTTTCTGTTGTGGTAAACAGGGGAAGGGAGGCAGTCTGATCTTCCTGGGATGCACAAACCAGGAGCACATTCAGGGCCTTCTACCACGCCTGTGCCTGTGCAGCCTCCTCTTCCCATGTGGCACCGGCAGCCATCACCTGAGGAGACAACGCAGTGACCCAAGTGGTTTGTGCTCCTGGAAGTTTGGAGTGCTGTGGTCATATGGCAGAAGGGAAAAGAATGACCGTGGGTGACTATGGGCTGTGTTTCGAGGATGCATGAGCAGTCACAAGCCTGAGGTGCTGTGTGGGTGCATGACCACACCAGTGGTGTCTGAAGCCAAGTCATTGGGGTGAAGATGGTGGCCACCAATATGGTGTGGTAAAATACATACATTTCACTATTTTCTAATACAATGGTAGCAGAAAAATTAAGAATAGCTTCTTCCATTTCCCCAAAACTGTCATTTTCTTATGTAAAAGCTGTCCTTTGTTTGTTAAATCATGTTCTGACAGGAATCTATTGACAAGAAATGTTTGGAGACTTATTTAGAGACTGTAACTGAAAAAAAGATGAAAGAAATCCATCATTCCCAAAAGTGGAAGAAGCCAAATATAAACTGTGAGTGTCACTGTGCCCTCTGTTTCCCCTGGAGCACTGTGTTTTTGAGCAGTACCTCAGATGTTATTTTCCCTGCCTTTCAGCTGCACACTGATAGTAATCTCTTGAAACGTGTACTGAAAATTCTGTGTATAAATGATGAAGCAACGAGGGAGGAGAAGCTTGGACACGACAGGCTTGTTCTGCAAGTTTCTCTGCTCCTCCCTTCCTTTTTGTGGTACCAGCTGTTATTATGCAATGCACAGATTGTAGTGAAAACTTGCCTTTCTTTTTGCACCCAAGCGGAGGGATTTGACAGTTTTTTGATTGGGGTAACTGAAACGCTTACCATAGGATGATCCTTCAACATGCTTGGACAACATGGACCGGATGGTTGGTAAGGGGATGAGGGCAAAGAGCATCACTGCTCGAGCTGCAACACAGTGAATATATATGGTTATCATCAGTACCTGCTTCCTGTCTCATAACACAGCACCCACTGCTTTTGAAGACTGCATGCCTCTGGCATGGGCAGGGCCTTTGCTTCACCTTGTCATGTCCCCTCAGCCTCAGAAAGAGGTTAAAATCTGGAGGAGGAATGCAGGTCCTTGCTTCATCCAGGTGGTAGTGGATAAGCCACCAACTGCTCCAGCTAGCAGAGGCACTTTGCCTGAGCCAGCCGTGATCTCTTGGACTTGACCAGTGTATACATACAGCACTCTCCTTGTGGTAGTGAGGTGGACAATTCAGGTCTAACCATTGCAGAGAGCACTCTATGCTACACAGCCTGGACAGGAACACTGCTTTGTCTCCTGTGGTGCTTCTGGCTCGGCCTGAGCGAAGACCTCGTCCACTTCTAGCAAACTAAGGTGTTTCTCCAACACAAGGATCACGCATCTTGCAAACCCAGTATCAGCACGTCTTGGTGATGGGCTTAGTACTAGACAAGCATTTCTAAAATTGTAATTTTATGTCTTTTTTTCCTCTGTCTAATTGCCTAGTGGATGAACAAAATCTGGTAAAAATTTAGCTCAGTTTTTGA
Source organism: Pavo muticus (assembly GCA_016647715.1). NCBI lineage: Eukaryota > Metazoa > Chordata > Aves > Galliformes > Phasianidae > Pavo > Pavo muticus. The sequence continues at coordinate 502,508 of JACDJE010000260.1, forward strand.
CTTGGTACAGAAATAATATCCTACCATCTTTCCTCTTAGAATAGCTTTGTTTAATTTTCAATTTCTCCCTTCTTGTAGAGGCAGACAGAAAAACTTCTTCAAGTCATTTCTCTTGGACTTTTTTCTCATTTTTAAGAAAAAAAATCCCAAAGCTGTGCGAGAAAGCCATACTCTTTCTGTTAGTCAGGTATGAATCACCCACCTCACTGTCTTCAGGGATACTTTCTTGGCTTTTGGTTTCCTGTGTTCCTGCAGAGGCTGCTTCCCCAAAATAAACTTGCCCCAGCTATTATTACCTGTCCCTTAGTCATTTATATGCAGTGTAAGATCTGTATAGTACTTTGCCATAATATTTTATTTGCTAAGGCAGCTCCAGTTTCTCATATAAATTCTCCCATCAGCCATAAAAACCTTAATATAATAAAAATAAATGACATATTAAGGAGATCACTTAGCAGGAAATCTTTCACAGTTATCTTCCATTGTAGTCTTAGGTCTTATGCCTTGAGAAACAAGTGCTTCACGTTATCAGAACAGTGTTGTCGGCTGGTATTGGTAGCCTGCAACAGTTCCTGCCCTACCACATTGTGAGCATTTTTCTCCCACTCAGGTCTGGACTATGACCAAGCAACAAATTTGAAGTTAACTAGCCTTAAACTGAGCATAGACATGAGCATGTGCCTTCTCTGGACAAAAGAGGTGGGGGGAGAGGGCGCTTGCGGAAGCTCAACTCACCAATGTAGAACAAGAAACTCCACCGCACAAAGGCCATGATGAGGATGCCAGCGCTGAAGGACACCACTCCGATCATGATCATGGTGATGTCCTTAAAGTACTTGGAGAACACAAGTACCCCCAGGAAGCTGGTGATGAAAATCACATACCCAGCAGCATTGCCGTGGCCAATCTCCACGGCATTCCAACTCAAAGGCTCCCTGATCAAGAAGAGTGGAAGTACATTCATTGCACCAACTACAGCAAGATCATAGAGGATTGCTGCCACAAAAAGCATAATGATGATTAGTTTTGAGGGTGTTACTGGAGTTCGGCTGCTGCTCTCTGAAGGCTGGGCACTCTCTGCTCCTCCTGTGTGGGCTGGTAGCTGGCTGCCAGCCTCCTCTACACTCTTGGCTTTGGCTGGGCAGGAAGCTGCTGGCTTGGGGACTGTCAGCACAAAAGCACTGTAGAGGAGACAGAAAGCATAGCAAGCAATGCTGCAGCTCACCAGCACGGTGCCCTCTCGAAAGTGATAGCTGAAGCCAACAAAGAGGTAGCCAGATGCCATGCTTCCCAGAAAGCCCGCGAGGCCATACACCATCTCAATAATGATGAGCCGCAGAGACCTCCTGCTCTCAGAGGAGCCCAGAGATCCCAGAGCCATGATGCCTGCCCAGAATGTGGTGAAGCCGCCTGTCAGCCCATTGAAGGCTGCAGCCCCATACATCACCTCAATTGGCCAGTCCAGCAGGATCAGGAGAAGCAGGAGAGATTTGGAGCCCAAATAGCCAAGAAGCGAGACGCAGATGGGGATCTTCCGATGCACCTTGTCCCCCAGCTTGGACAAGCCATAGGCTGACACCAGCGGACTCAGACCCAGGACAAGGTTGTAGATGATATAAAAATTAGAGACAGCTTTCTGCTGAGCATCTTCCAGTACATGGGAAGGGACAGTTGAATTGGTCTGGTTGTAGAAGTTCTTCACCACCAGCAGCAGCGCTGTGTCGTAGAAGGCACTGGCCACCTGGGAGCCTGCGACCACCGGCTCAACCCATGTTCTCATTGCCATCATCCCCACCATGGTGCAGATGGCCACCTCTAATCAGGGAAAGAGGAGAGCTGTTTTCCAAGAGGTATGCTGGAGGAAGTAGAGTTCTCAGAAGTTCTGCTCTGGATACATGCTTGAAGTGGAGCGGTGGAGGGAAAATAAAAGATCTGCCAGGTTGCACAGAATCAGAGTTGTGCAAGAGGCAATCCGGCCGGGAGGATGTTTGCACCTCACCTTGGTACGTATGCGTGCATTCGCATGCACATCCCTGTGCTGCTCTGACCTCTGGCTCATGCAGCAGAGGCTTTTGTATGGAGACGCCCTGCACTCGCTGGCTGCTGCTGCTCTTCCTGGTGCAGCTTCAACAAAGATCATATGACCTGGGGGGAATTTCTATCACCCACTTTAGGAAGTGAAAATGGTCATGTAGTTGCTGCTTTTTTTCTTTCTCTTTTGGCATCCTTCACATGCCAGAAGGCTCGCAGGGAAATGATGCTCATGCCTGACGGCAGGGATGGAAGAAGGCTGAGTGCTTTTCTTGCCAGGTGATTCATGAATTCCTCTTCACTCCATTCCTTTCCTTTTTTTCCACACAAATGTGGTGCTGGCTCCGTGGCTCTCATCTTCTCCCCTTTGCCCTGTTGCTACATCATGCCTCTGATGTCATTGTTGTTTCAATAAAACAAGCAGGAAATTACACCAAAAAGAAAAAATGAAAAGAGAAAATCCTTATTTTTCGCAACCTGCCTCCCAGTGCTTGTGCTGTGTCCTTGGACTTTACAATGTGGGAATTTTCAAAAGGAGGAGGAAATTCCAAGTGCTACCAAGGCATTGGCGATGGCCACGCAGCTGCCATCCATGATTTCCATTCTGTGCGTAGGCACGGAGTCTCATCTTGCAGCCAGCCATACACTTTACTGCTGCCCCACACTCTGGGTCTGCAGGAAACACTCAGGGGATGCTTGGCAGCTTCAGAAACACTAAGTGAAATGATAATGATCTCATCCTGCGCCGGCTGAGTGATTCATAACAGGCAGAATAGCAGTCTGCTCTGGGAAGATTCACGGTGATGGCTTAAAAAATAAATTAATGATTAATTGCACTAACCATGTTAAAATCCCCATCTGTTGCACTCTGTGTTGATTCAGGTGGCGTCGACTCAATGCCTGTGTACTCATGGCTCAAGAGTGGCATTTTTTCACTCCTTAGTCTACTTGTGCAATACTTTTTGTTTTAGGCTTCTATTTGAGGAAAAAAACCCCAAGAACTAACATAGGAAGGAATGGGGAATTGTCTGCTAGAATGATTCGCTGCTACCAGAGAATTAGAACTTTTTTTTTTTAACAGACCAAAAGACTTGTAGACAATTGCAGCATATATTCTGATTTGTTCCAAATGCTTGGTTTATTTTCTATCAGATTTTCTGCAGAATGTGTTTCTTTAGTTTTTCTTCCTTTTCTCCAAACACAGTAATACTTCCAGAGGATGGAAATTCCAGGCAGACTTACTGAAAGCCCAACAGCAGCAGTCTGGGACTGGTTCAGTCAACATGCAATGAGAGTCATGGACATGTTCCGCACTGACCTGGGAGCCCTATCTTTTCTTCCAGATATTAGAGGGAAAGACAAATGGCTTAATTCCATTCTAGCTTTGATGTGGACATTGGTTGTCTTGTCATGCAGAGGAATTCGATGAGCACTGAGCTGGAGAGGCTGCTGCAGAGGCTTTCCCTCCGCACTTGGTGGCATGTGCAGGCTGCCTGGCTTATTCATCTGACACTCCTGACATTTAGGTGATACCGTGCTATGCTCAGTGCTATTCAGGCCCAGAGAGCTAATGAGCTGTGCTAAATGCCATTAGTTATCTCATAAATTGCATATATATTTCCAGGACATTCTGAGTGCTCATTCTCATTAAATGTGTTTTTAGAGCTAGTTCTTATAGAAGGGTATAATTTTATGTCAGCAACTGCAATACAAGTGTAACACAAGTTTAACTCAGGCTGTATAATATATCTTACTGCAAAACGCTTTGTGTGAATACCACATTCATCTGATTCCACAAAGACTTCAAGATTACCATTCTCCATAATCAGCTTTTCCACAGGGCTCAGTTCTCATTTTTTCTGATATTTAAGGGGTCAATTATGTCTCCTCTAGAATTTAATATTTGTGCATAATTAGCACAAGGGATCCTTAAGAGCCTTAAGAGAGTGGCTCTTGACATTTAAAAACACGCACCTACAGAATGATTGAGGTTAGTTCCAAGGCAAAAATACATTGCTGTAGATTGCTGAAACCCAGCGGTTAAAGGCAACCCACCCCACAGCGCTTTGGCCTGGGGACCCTTAGGCGAAGTCAGCACCAGCTCCTCTCCACAGAGAGAGCCCCTGTGGTGCACTGATGTCTAGTGCAGTGAGGAAGGACCAAGGATTGTCCCCATGGTACGGTGGGGGAGACCCAGCAGGGACACATGGTGGAAGCTGGCACTTGGAGAGTAGTGTCATGCTTTCACCCTCTGTAGTTAGTTCTACTCGTTTTTCTCATTTCAGAGCTCTCTCCTTACCTGGTCAGAGCCTCCTGTGGGATTCTCCCCCTGCTGGATTGACAAAACCCAGCACCCTTTACATGTGCTTTTTGTTGAGTCAGCTGAGTCTTAATTTAGCTCAAGGAATTTAGGTGATTTAGTGCTGACACTTAACTGTATTTCTTAACATCAATCCTCTGCATGAAGATAGGAAAAAATGCTCCTTGTGGTATCCAGTGCTTGCTTAATCAGCTGGACTGCAGAACAAATCCTTCTGTACTTCTTAGATAAGACCCAGATAATCCTTGTGCTAAATGCTTTTTTTTGTGCACATTCTACTTTTTACTAATATTCACCTCTTCTTTTAAATTGTTGTCAGTCTATATGGGTTTGGCACAAAGCACTGCAATTCGAGTGGACAGGTAGGAATGGGCTTAATATAACTGTTTGAATTGGAAGGGACCTAAAAGGCCATCTAGTCCAACTCCCCTGCAATGAAGAGACACCAACAGCTCCATCAGGTGCTCAGAGCCTGATCCAACCTAACCTTGAGTGTCTCCACGGATGGGGCATCAACCAGCTCTCTGGGCAACCTGTGCCAGAGACTCGCCACACTTACTGTAAAAAAAACTTCTTCCTTATATCCAATCTCCCCTCCTTTAGTTTGAAACCATTTCCCCTTATCACATCATATCGGACGCCATTAAACCGTCTGTCTCCTTCTTTCACGTAGCTTCCCTTTACATACTGAAAGGCTGTTGCCAGATCTTCCCGGAGCCTTCTCTTCTCCAGGCTGAACAACCCCAGCTCTCAGCCTGTCCTCGGAGGAGAGGTATTCCATCCCTTGGGTCATTTTTGTGGCCCTCCTCTGGATACACTCCATCAGGTCCATGTCTCTCCTGTACTGAGGACTCCCCATCTGGACGCATTACTCCAGGTGAGGCCTCACCAGCTCAGAGCGAAGGGGCAGGATCACATCCCTCACCCTGCTGGCCACACTGCTTTTGATGAAGCCCAGGATACAGCTGGCTTTCTGGGCTGTGAGGGCACACTGCTGGCTCAAGTCCAGCTTCCCATCCACCACAGCCGAGTAGTGGGATGAAATGAATTATCCTATAATGGCAGCTTACTCTTCCCTTGTTGAATGAAGTGAGGATAGACAGTTCAGAAAGATGAAACAAGCACAGCAAAAAGATGACTATTAAAATAAAGTTCACCACTGAATGCAGCACAGACAATCATGTGCAAAAACTGAGTTCAAAATCAAGAACTGTCCTCCTCCCCCACATGCTCTCCAAAGATATTCAGAAATGATTTTGGTTATATAATTTACATGTTTTCTTTCTTTCTATTTTTTTTTCTTTTTTTTCTTTTTTTAATGTGTGTCTATAAACATTTACAGCTGTGGTGAGTGGGTACTGAAAAGCCTACAAACATTCTTTAAAAAAGAAAGGGATGTCTGAGCAAAGACATTCAGGGTGACTAAAATCTCAGTAGAAGCAAGTGTGAGCAAATTTGACTTTGGGTCTATGAGACTGGGGAGTGAAGTGTGCACATGAACTAGAGAAAGGCTTTATGCAGTGCCAACAGGGAACACTGTGGCAGAATAAAGAAGGAAAAAGAAGCAGCAAGCTTTAACCCCATCCTTGTGGGGTGAGGGAGAAAAGAAGAAAAGTAGTGCAAGGAAAAGAGGAGCACTAATTATTCTGGGCTGTGAAGGCAAATCTTGGCCTTAGATGTGAAAGAGAAGAGAAAGGGTGGAGAATAGGCTGGATAAGAGCGCTGTGATTCCTGTTGTGACTGTGCTCTGGATGACTACATTCTTGGGAAAGCAGGTCAAGGAAGAGGGAAAGGGTGGTGAGCGGGGATGCGCCAGCTCTATAACAAGGGCCTGGAATGTTATCTGAGCTGTCCTGTTCTGCTCAGCTAAGGTGGGGCCCTTCCTGGACCTTTGCTAGGTAGCTCAGCCCTAGCCAGGGGCAATTGGTTGGAATGAGCACCTCTCCAGAGGCATACAGCTCAATGGCATCCAGAGGAGGCCTTGGGACAGTGGAGAGGAAAAGGTCGGAATCCACCCAGTTTCCACAGTGAGAGGTGAAGGCAACCAAGAACACTGTGAATGCTTGAAGGCACACACAGTCTTCTGCTGTGATAACTGTTAGTGCTCTGTTTAACTTTCCTCTTTTGAGGAGAAAAGACAGAAAACTTCTGTCGAGTTTTTTCCTTTTGCAGACAACCTTGTGAAAAAATCCAGCCATTTCACCCTGTAAATCTCAGGTTAGTGCTGCGCATGGCCAAGTTCACTTCTCAAAGGCAGGTGAAGGGTAGGCTGCGGCCACCACTGAAGGCCCTCCCAGTGTTCATGGTGGGCAAGTCCTAACTGCTGCGGTGAACTCTGCCATGTGCACTCTGTTGGGCTAGATCCTGAACAAAGAAGTTGGCAAGAAAGGTTGACTACGGTTTGAGTCACAGTGTGCTTACATTTTCCAGGCAATGGAGAGCTGCAGACACTGCGGCACACTGGTGACACTTAGGAGCTCTGCCACCTCCTTTTTCATGTGGCAGCTCTTCCAGCTGAATGTCTGCAGCTCAAAATCAAGCCAAAACAAATTTCCAAGTCCAAAACTTGAGTAGAAGTTCTCAAACTTCTTCCTGGACTATAGAACTCCAACTGCTTGGGGCTGGGCAGATCCTCCATGACGCTCAGTGAGTACCCCAGAAAGGCTATTGGCAGCTGCCCCGCAGAACCCGAGGTGGTTTCAGTGTGGGAGGCTGTGGAATAGTGGCATCACTTGTGTGTCACTGCTTGTCTCACTGCAGTGGGGGAGGACTTTCAGGTGACCTCTCATCACGAGGAGAGATAACCCTGTTTGTTAGCAGGTGCTGCAGCCACACCTAGATAATCACCTACCCCACAGCCTGGAGGCTGGGTACTTGTTTGAATATGGCAGAGTGGAAAGGTCCCTGCGACAGCAAGGGAAGGTGGTAGCATTGTGGCATGATGGAGTGGACCTGGAGCTGGAGCCTGCCCCACATTGGATGTAGTCTTGCATGATGGTGTACGGCAGGCTACAGGTTACTGCCCCGCTGCTGGGTGTTTGTGGAGAAGGGTGTGGATGGGGTAACCTGCACTCCATCCACAGTGCAGGCATGGTAGGAGTCCCCCACCAGCATGGCTGCCCCAGATCAGGTGCTTCAGGGAAAGCACGTGTCAAGGTGGGTCTCACTGTGTGCTGCTTGGGAGTGAGCATCTTCCTAGGCAGACAACAACAGAGGGGGAGAGTTGCAAACAGGCTTGGTAGATTTGGTGAACTGATAGGGTTCCAGTATGTGTGTGAAAATACATTGATGGGACTAGAATTTAGGGAAAATCTGAGGAAAATTTTGGAGTTGAATAATGGGATGATGGGTAAAATGTACCAGGGATACAAGAAAGTCTGGCAGCTTTCCAGCAGTATTTCTGCTGCTAACTTTTCCCAAGCTGCAGTTCTTCAATGTCTAGCAAGCATGAACAAATATATACACAATATTAAATTTTAAGCTGTGTGGCAAGACAGCTGCTGTGACTGGCATTTGCTGTTCCCTTTTTTCCTCATTTCAGCTCTCTGGGACACTCAAAACTGCTTTTCCCGACAAGCTTCTCTGCAAGCTCTCACACCTCTTGCTCTCTGAACAGGAGCAGGGGGAGGCATCCCCCCAGCACTTCACCCCCTTGTCAGTGCTGCACTGTGCAATTTGGTCACAGGTTGAGTGCCCTGCCCTTGGACATCACCTTCAAGGTGCCTGTGGGAGCCACCAAGGACTCATGGCCAAGGTAGAGCAGGGCAAGGTGGGCAGATGGATGCATAGGGGCAAGGCCAGAGTGATCTCTGATGTTTAGAAGCACAGTGATTTAGTATTTCTTCTGTGCAGGAAGGGGACGAGAGATTAAGAAAGTGCTGAAAAATCAAGCCTTTTATGTACTGAAATGCTGTTTTGATACTTTAGTGCTGAAGCATCTCAATAACAAATTCCTTGGAAACACCCTGCAAAGCTCAGGCAGGCTATATTGACTTATCTTCTGATTTATAAGCTCAAAGAGCCTGCATATCAGTATATTAGGGGACAATGCTACAATCCAGCTATTTCCTGACTCTCTTTTCCTGAAGGCTGACTCAGCAAACAGTGGCCAGGGGTCACCTGGGCTGATCCCCATCCTGCACCACTGTTGCCCAGGCCTGGCAGCTGCCCAGGCCTGCTTCCCTAAGAGCTTAGCTAAGTATGCTTCTTGTCACACAGTGTCCAACCCTGCTCAGACATGGCCTGAGCTTGCTTTCAGCTGGCTTCAGAAATGGCTCCCTCTGTGAATAAATTCCTATCAGCGAGATTTTCCCCTATTTGTCTTTCTGTTTTCCACTGTTTATAACTTTGCCTGCTGACCTGCCTTACTTAACCCCTGTTCCTGCCAAAAATTTCCGCTTTCTTTATACAGAAAGTATCATGACTTGAAATTAACTTCCCCATTAGAAACAACGCTCTCAAACTTACATAAGCTCAGCATCTCTGGAGCTCCCCGTGGCTGGAGCTTGGCACAGCTGTTTTCCTCAAACACAGAGTTAAAGGAAAGCTGTAATCATGCTCTTTTTGGAATGAGTAATGCAACCAAGAGACTTTGTTTTACCTTGCTCTGTCCCAACACCCATCCGAATCAACCCCAGAGGTGGTTAGTAAGAGAGCTGTGGTGTGGGATAAGCTCTGACTAAGGGCCTTCTCCATTCCACGAGGCTGATGCAGGATAAGATCCCCATGGGAGCAGCTGTGTTTTGGGTGAAGACAGGATCATACTGAAATTAGGAGGGAACAGCAGAGGCAAGGAGGCGGGAGGGAGCAGAGAAGGGTACTGCTGCTGAAGCATGTATCCTCTGTCAGCTGGTGCTGTGCCACAAAGCAATGCTCCTAGAGGCAAACAGGTGAGCAAGAGCCCTACTTTGCACTTTTCCCTCTTCACCTAATGAAGCAGGGCTGAGCCTTCCTGTCTCCTCCACAGAAGATGGAGTGTCACCTGGGGTGACAGGATTGTTGGGGAAGTCAAGTCCCACTGTATACTAGGAAACTCCGCATTTCTCCATGGGGCCGACACTTCACAGATGGTCACAAGCTCTTCCTTCCTTTCTAATGGTAGGTTATGTGCCTGTAAAGCCTTGCAGGAATGTCTCATCAGGATTATATCACTATCTGTTTCGCTAGCACCTTCCCAGCTCGGTGTCTTTCAGTAGTGGTGGGAGGACTTTGCTCAATTTAACATGTGGCAAAGATGCTACAAGAGGTAGATACAGTTTAGTGGGCATAGTGGTGATGGGTTGACAGTTGGACTAGGTTTTAGGCATCTTTCCCAACCTTTATGATTCTGTGAATCTATGAAGTGGTTACTGGGGCTGCTTGAGGAGGGCTTGCTGGATTGGTAACACAGGTGATGTCTTTGTGTGCTTGGCTCTGAGATGTGCCAAAACAATGACTCTGCCTTGTCCTTCCCTGTAGGCACTGTACAGAAGGGACAGAGCCTCATGCCTCCCTCTATCCCTCTGTGCAATCAACTGTGCCTCGTGTTTTGTCTGGGAGGATTCGTGCAGTGCTACTGTAGGCTGAGGTGGCACCCCTTACCCACTGCATCCCACCCTCCATATGTCAGTGCTGCTGCATGGTTCAAGGGCTGCTATTCCACAGCCTTCTAATTTTCTTCATGGATTTTTCCCCTTTGCCACTGCCCTGGGTGGCACTGGAGTGGAATCGAAGCTCTTAGTGGTGCTCCAGCAACTAATGCTTATCATAAAAGCTGTCCTCCTGGAGACACAACTGATGAACCTGTGGGTAAGGTGGCCAGTTAATCAGGGCTCAGCCAGAGCTAGTAGCAGACCCCATGCTCTGGATGGCATTTATTTTTTTCCCTGCGTGGTCTCTGTTGTTTTTTGATGTGTTTTTGCTGTGGTGCAGTTGTGGCAAGGTGCTGGGAATACATGGGGATTCTGGGAAGCAGTGCAAGGCTGGGCTGCCTGCTTCCAGTGGCCTGCTGGACTGCCTAGCCTCATCAATTCAGTAAGGTCACTGAAAGTCATTTCTAGAGTTAAAGTCTGTGGTAATATTTGTAGCTCAGATCCTGTCTAGTCCCATCCCTCCTCTGCTATAGCTTGTGGTGCCCAGGTCTGGCTTCCTGATACTGCATACTCTGCTTTTTTTTTGCGCAATGATCCCACAAAGTTCGCTTTGTGTTCTTGCCTCTAGTCCAGGAGATCTGAGGCAGGGATTGTGCCCCATAAACAATGGCTAAAACGGCTCTTTTGCAGACCTTAAGTACTTACAAAAATACTCTAAAGGTTGGCAAATGTCACTTTGGCCATGCAGTGGGGTGCTGGGAATTTTAGCTGTCCTAAGTGTTTCTTAGTGGACAAATATGAACAGCTGCTAACAGTGGAATTTATTGCCAAAATTCCCAAGCCACTGCTGCCCATGGATATGACAGTACTCGTTTTGCAATCTCTAACCCTGCAGTGTTTGCTAACGGGAGAGGAAGTCCACAGGGCTGCTCTCTGCTGGCATTTGGATGTTGTGCATGGAAGGAGGAGGGCTCAGACAGAACAGTGGGAGCAAACAGAAGGCTGTGCTGCCTTTCAGCAAGACCTGAACAGATGGGTGAGCTGGGTAGAGAGGAACCTAATGAGTTCCAACAAGAACAAGTCTATGGTCCTACATCAGAAGGGAATAAATACTCACATCAGTACAGGATAGGGAATGACTTCCTGGAGAGGAGCTCTGCAGTGGACAACATGGTGACCATGAGCCAGCAGCGTGACCTCTTGGCCAGGAAGGCCAATGGCATCCTGGGGTGCATTAAAAAGATCATGGCCAGCAGGTTGAGGGAGGTGATTCTTCCCTTCTACTCTGCCTGGCGAAGGCCACCTCTGGAGCATTATGTCTGGTTCTGGGCAGGAACCAGGAATCTCCTAGAAAAAGTCCAGTGGAGGGCCACAAAAATAATTAGGGGCCTGGTGCATTTCCCATACAAGGAAAGGGTGAGAGGCCTGAGACTGTTTAGCTTGGAGAAGACAGAGAGGAGATCTTATCACTGCCCCTAAAAGACTAAAATGGTGGGTGTCAAGAGGCTGCGGCCAGGCTCTTTTTGGTGGTGCCCAGTGACATGAGAGGCAATGGGCACAAACATAGGAAGTTCCTTCTGAACATGAGGAAGAACTTTACAGTGAAGGTGACAGAGCACTGGGACAGGCTGCCCAGAGGGGCCGTGGACTCTCCGTCTCTGGAGATATTCAAGACCCACCTAATGCTTCCCTGTGCGACCTGCTTTATGGAACCTGCTTTAGCAGGGGGGACTGGGGAGATCTCCAGAGGTCCCTTCCAACCCCAATGATCCTCTGATTCTATGAAACTGCTGCACATGGCCCACTGAGATCCTCATTGTTCTCAGCCCCCAGGGGGCGACCGGGCTGTAACCAAACAGCGGAATGCCCCCAGCACAGCGGGACCGTACGCCTGCTCCCACTGCATCCCTGCTGCTGCTGGATAGAAACACAAAGCAGGCTTCTGTTTTAATGAGAAAATAATTATATACTTGCATTGTAGGCCTCACAGTCACTATAAAACAGAAGCAGGATAACATTGAAGTGGTTAACATACAGAAAGCCAGGTACTGTTGAAGCTGTTCGGTGAGTCATGACAAGGATGCCGCCTTCCGGTTGCCAGACCAAGTGGTGTTTTTCTGTTTTCCTTCGGTTGATGTCAGTACAGAGCGAGATGAAGCCCAAACTGGCAGCCTTTAAAACAAACGGTTCAGAAAACCTGCACTGTAACCCCTAACTGCTTATAATCACAAAAGCTAATGCTTAACTATTTCTCAATACACAGTTTCATTAAAACCAGTCTTTGCCACGGGAAAGGATCTGAGCGCTTCTTTTGCGGAGACAAAGTTAACTCTGCAGTAGTGCTCCTTGGTTGCGTTGGATATAATTATATATAGATAGATATGTATTACTGGCGTATACTTATAAACACCTAAGCCTGGTAGCATGCAAATGAAATAACAGAGAGGCGAGTGAGATGCACAGCACCCGTGCTACCACGGCACAGAGTGTGCACTGCTGACAAATTCCCATAATTTCTGGAAGAGAAGAACGCTGCTGGCTGCAAAGTTTGGCTGCCCGGGGCTGGCACATGCCGCTGCCACGGGGAGGAGAGAGGAGGCCCCCAGTGCTCCTTTCCCACAACCGTGCCCCTCGTAGAGGGCAATCTGGTTTGCGCTTCTAGGACGAAGGGACAACAAAGCACGAGGAGGTGTCTTGAGATGGGTGACCAATGTCAGCCTGTGTGGCAGGAAAGCAGGCCTCCGCGTGGAGGGAAATACAGATGCGCCCCCGTTTTGGGGAGCATCATCTGATGTGGGGCCCTCTGCTCAGGGCACCTCGTCTCACAGCAAACAGGTCAGCAGGGCCTTCTTGTGCTCCACGGCGTGGAGGGAGACAATTCACAGAGCTCATGGGTGCTACAGTTCCCTGAAAATGGGCCTCAAAACATCCACAGGCATGCTGGGGGGAATTGTGGGGAGTAATTTCGGTTGCAAGCGCTGTGTTGGTTGAAGAAAAGCACCAGGAGTGTGTTCACAGTATTGGTACTTATTAGAAGTGAGCTCGCTGCTCCAAGACAAAGCAGCGCAGCAGGCCATGAAGCCAAGGAGAGGCTTGGGGGAGGACCAGCACTGTGGTTTTTAAAAAGTCGTCAAAATAATCATTGCTTGCCTATAAAAAAAGGCAGAGCGTTTTATATAGAAAAAAGCTCAGCATTTTTTTTTGTCATTGTTGCTGCCTCCCAAACTTGTTCATTTCTGGTCCAGAAATTATGGTTCCCAGTTCTAAAATACTTGTATTGCTTGCGTGAAGAGAGTAAACCCGCAGCCTCTATACTACATACAAATACAAAGCACAAGAATAAATACCACATTTCTTTTCCTAATTGTCAGCTTACAAAATTGGTCAATACTTTGCAATTGTGACTCATGCAAATACCATGTTGGGTCAAATTTTGATATCACAAATACTGCATTAACTCAGTGCCTTGTTTTTATATCCCCTTTCAGACAAAAGAAAAAAAAAAAGAAAGAAAAAGAAAGAAAGAGAGAAAGAAGAAAGAAAGAAAGATATGAGCACTCACCCCTACAGCTGGTACACAGCCTTGGAGAAAACCCGCACACGCACACCACCACACGTATCCTTGCACACGCGCCCCACGCACACACAGATGCACACGAACCCCTGGCGGCTGATCCCGGGCCAAAGCAACGAGCACGGGCCCTGTGGTCTGCTTGCAGCGCTGCACGCTCTGGCTGGATGGCAAATGTCAATGCTTCCCCCCTGCCTGCCCCCTCACTCTCTCCTGCCCCCAACTTCTTGTTGCCTGGGGACCCGAAGGCTCCCACAAAGCACTCTGCTCCAATGGCTTTTTATGTCGTACAAATATAGTGAAAGACGTAGCTCTCTTTCCTCTCTATCTCATACCTCTTCCTAGACCCAGAAAGTCTGGCTCAGTTCAATTATTGCCTCGTTTAAAAATTAAATGTCCTTTATTTGTATTCATTCCCCACTACCTTCTGCTTCAAACTATCCATCTCCATCGGTTATCCACATACGCCATTCTTTTCCCCCTCCCACCATCAAAAAATAGTTGTCATCCGCTAAATACAGACTTTCTATTTAGAAACTTTGTTAGGTAAATATGATCTGAGAACCTGGAGCTCAGGTGATATTGCAAGCATACAGGATCCTAAAGCTAAGGTGATCCATTTGGCTTAGCTCTCATCCCCATCTATTCCACTCCTGAATTGTGATGGCTTGTGTTTGCAACACAAGGGCTGTATTTACTGAGTCTGCTGGATTGTACATTTGCAATAGATGCTTCCCCGTTTATTTGTGTTTTGTACTTTTTTTTTCATTTAAACAGATAAATTACTAGATAAAGGGCGCAGACCCCCCCTCCAAAAAACTCAACCCCACTCCAATCCCAACCCCGAACCTTTCGGTCCCCTCAAACAAACAGCATCAGAGGGTGACGTCGTCACACTGCGGGGGCGATGCCGATGTGGGCGCAGACCCTCGGTGCGTCCCGGGGTTCCCTGGCCCTGCAACCCCAGCATCATTTCCAAGGGGGGAAGCAGGGGTGGGAGGAGGGGGCGTTTTCCGAGTGGGCTGTTCCTGTTATTTTAGAGTTGCCGGGAGCTGGATCGTTTCTGCGTCTGTGTGCATCATCAAGTTCATTGTGTATTTAATAAATATCAGATTAAAATGCTGCTGCTTTTTTTTTTTTCCTTTTTCTTTTTCCCCCCTCCTTTCTCTTTCATATTTCCTTTTTTTTTCTTTTTTCTTTTTTTGGTTCTGCAGGTGCTGCCACACAGCTACTCGTCCTCCTCCCGGTTGGCGTAAATGCCGGCCTCCCAGCGCAGCGCCAGCGCGCTCTTCCTGCGGTTCACCCTGGTGGCCTCCAGCACCTGGAGGGACAGAAGGAGAGGACATACGTCACATCGCTGGGTGAACAGACATGAAAATCCACACATCCAGTAGGTGCATTATACGTAGAGAGGCATGTATGCATATAAACGTACACACATAAAAACACACATACGGTGTATATATATCATATATATGCACAAACATATGCACGCATATAGAAGCGCACATACGGTATGCGTCTTATATATGGACACATGTGCATGCACAGAAACAATTATTTTAAGTAAGGAGCAGTTTTAATATGTGTGCAACAAGCTTAAAAAAATAATTCAGAGTGGACCGAAGGGTGCTAGCATGGGATGTGCACACAACGTGCTCCTCTGCAGATACAGAACAGTGGATGCCTGCCTGCACCAGTCCTCCTGGAGAAGCCCAGTTCTTAAGTTTAAAGGGCCAGTAAGAAAAAAAAGAAGAAAGGAAAAAAAGGGGTAAAAAAGCCCAAACAACAATATGTGACTCTTCCATCAGCTAATGGCTGCCCCTCCAGGTCCTACAGCCTCCAGCATGCTGCTCTGCACAAAAGTGGCCTTCTGAGACAGGGCAGTGCCATTTGATTCCACTGCCCAGAAAGTCAGATGAGGTGATGACTTAAGTCTTGGCTGGGGTAGAAATAAACAGCTGAAGTTTAAGAATCACAGAACCAAGTTGGAAGGGACCCCCAAGGACCATGGGGTCCAACCCCCATCGCCACACAGCACTACACAAACCCAAACCCTGTGTGTGAGAGCGGTGCCCAAACACTTCCCGAGCTCCGGCAGCTTGGGGCAGCGCCTGCTGCCTTGGGGAGCAGTGCCATGCCCACTGCCTTTCCCTAAGCTGTGGGAGCGGGAGCAAGGCTGAACAGTTTTTATTTTATCCAGTAGAGGGCAAATGCGTCCAGAAAACTAACGATTCATCTGAGGGAAAAAAGAATCCATGAAGAAATCCTTCTGGGATATTAGCTGCAAGCACTGCACAGAAGCAATTGCAAGGCTGAGGGCTGGAGGTTTAAGCTACGTGCCTGGGGTGCTGAGTGCCCAAGACATGGGAAGACACTCCAAACCGTGCCTCTGAACAATGGAGAAATAAAACCACTTATCACGGCATCGTCACTGTCTCAGAATAAGAAATTACAAAGGCTGCTCTATGGTTAGCAACAAAGGGTAGAAAAAAAGCATTGTGTTGTTTTTTCCCTACTGGATAAGAACATTCAGATTAAAAGAAAAAAAAAGAAAGACAATTCAGCACAAATTTCAAACTGAAACTGTCACAGAGCAGTGATACATCCAAGAGAGGTCTCCTGAATTTGGCCTGGTTTATGGTAGCTGAAAATAAAAGGGATTTTACATAATATACAACAATTTCTGGTCAGTGTCTTCCTTGCTGGAAATCATCCTGTTGCAATGGTCTTTGGTGGTGTTCGTAAAAGCCAGGACTTGGAAAACCTGAGGATTTCTGTTCAGATCAGTCAGCAGAAAGCGAAGATGGATGCCAGACTGAGCTCTGAGCCCAGATTCCCAGACTAGCAGCTGGGACCACAGAACCACCATGTGTATCCATAGATGGGACCATCTGCTGCCACTGCTCTTTGAATGTACCTGGAACACCACCTGAGATGGGGTGGCTGGGCTCCAGAGGGATCATGGGGTGGGCAATTGGCTCATGCTTAGCCTGATAGACTCAACTGGTAACATCCATGAAAAAATCAACATGAATATAAGTTGTTGTGTTTGGGTAATGTGACCAGTAGGTACATCAAAAGAGAGGATCTGGAGTGCAGAAATCGGAGTGAAGGAGAGATGTGTACCAAGACATGTAGGGCTGTAAAACTGCCCTGTAAAAATCTGTTGCACCAATCTTCTTGTTGCGGCTCTGGGTTATGCTGAGAACTTCAGAGGCTTTTCCTTGCCAGATTTCATTTCAAATGTTCTTGAGGATTTGGAAAAAAGATTGAAACAGCTATCACCATCAAGTACAAGATTAATTTGTTTAACCATCCCAGAGATGGAGACCAATCTGTTCTGAATCTTACTCTGACAGGCATAAGAATATTTGCTTTCTTACTGGTAATGAGAATAAAGAGCGAAATACAGACATGCTTTGGTCCACAGCATATTCCCACCACCTGGCGCTGGGTGAACCTGACTACTGTACAACACAAGCTAATTTCCACTCTACAGTGGCAGCAAAACCAATGTGGAAGCAAACAGATTTTTCTGGAGCTTCAAATATTACTAATTCTTCCCATTTGGATCTGGAAGAAATAAAAGCAACAGGAATAAGAAAATGCAGAGATCAGAGTGTCTACATTCTGCTATCTCCATGCAGAAAGACACCTCCAGGGAAGCACATCAGGCACAAAGAAATAACAGAATATCAAATGCTTTAACACACAGCTAGAGCTACAGAACGATGAACTGCATCAGCTACTTCACCACAAAGGTATTTTCTGCACCGTGCCCACTCAGTGTTAGTCCCTGAACATATCTGACCTCCAGTGAGCATAGTGAAGAGTTGGCTGGTGGAATCAAAACGTTCTTATCCAAAACAAGAGAGTAAGAGTACTACTGCTGCTGGTCAGTACTGTAGCATGAGGTCTAATGTCCTCTGCCATTAGACCTAGTCTGCTGGTTTTCTATTCCATAAATCAAAATTTTTCAGTAGTCACCTTAAAAAATCATGTCAGAATTACCTGACTACAGTTACCAACTACACCATGATTGGTATTGAGCAAAGTCAGGTTAATGCCCAGTATGTCCAATAACACTTAGACCTGTAAGGTCAAAAGCAGCTGTTTTTAAGGATGGGTACAATCTCCACTCGTGCAGGCACACGATTATCAGCGGTCTCTGTAGAACTGCACAAGGATGTGCTTTTAACACAAACTCGGCTCTTTCGTTAACAGCTTGCTTTGTGGGCAAGCTGAAAAGACACATCTTCTTCCCTTCCCCATTCACGCACATCGCCTTCCAGCTCACTGCTCCTCATGCCAGTACCCTCCCACAAGGCAGGCACATCGAGCCTGCCCCTGAGCTCCTGCCCCTCACAGTACGTGATGCCCTGACTGCTACTGTGTGAAACAAGCTTCTGGAAGCTCCTACACTGCTCAGCTCTCTAGAAATGCTCCACACAAGGATCAGTCACTGCTGACTGCCAACAGTAAGATAAAACCCACAACAAATTAATGAACAGCGGAGGCATAGTTTTTATTTTTCTTTACTCTCCAGGACAGATGATATTCATGCACCCATCTTGAGGCGCCTGATGTGGAGAAGATATACTGTGAGACGGGGAAATAGTGGGAGGTATGAATATGTAACACAATGCTGGTGCTGCACAGATGAGTGTCAGCCATTACCAGGACCTGTCTGTGTCCCTTAGAGAAGCCCAGATTCACATGTACACCTGCACAGAAAACTACAGGCAGCTGAAACGTCCATGTTACTGAGCATCTCATTCCTAAAAAAACAGTGCAGAACTGTTTTTCTTTTCAGGCTATTGATCCATTTGGCAGAGTCCAGCTTTGTAGGATAATGACTGTGTAAGTTATTACCTCATGCATTCTGCCAGAATGCCAAGTGTCACTGAAAATACCCTTTTTCTAAGCAGGTGTTGTTTTCTTCTACACTGAGACTAGCGTGGATATTAAGCGGTGGGACTGCGGTCATTCATCACATTGCAATGCACAGGGAGAGGGACATGCTCACACCATTCCCCACCCTGGGACCATGCACTCAGATCTGCCTCTCTTCTTCCAGCAAAGAAAGGTTGGTGCGGGGATGTCTTCGAAAATGCTGCAGACTTTGCTGCTGCTACATACTCTTTAACCAGGGATGGAGGAAAGCCACGCACACTATCTGAGGCTGCCTGGGCCCCAGGCGTGGCTTTGCCAGCAGAATGGCAACACAGAAGTTCTCACTTCATGCCTCAGGAATGCCTCAGTCTTGGGCTGCAGTTCCCAACCCTTTAATTGCAACCCCTCCCATGCCAGGGGTTGTAACAAGAATCCAGGGGAGAGAAAACCTGCCACACAAACACTGGTTGATGGGAGATAAGATGGGATATCCCCCACACACATTTGCATCCCGGTTTTGATACAGAACAGTATTGGCACACAGCATGAAAATGCAAACTGCAGCAACATGCACTGGGAACCACCATGCAAGAGGAAGCAAAAATAAATAAGCAGTTGAAAAGTACCTCTGAAGTAACCTTGCTAGACAGTAATTTACAGGTGTACTGGTAGAAAGGGAAAAGATCAGCATTAGTACATTGAACAAGCATGTTACAACTAGGAAACAAGAACAACATAAAGAAATTGTAAGAACTTCCACATCTCAGAGAACAGGATTTCAAGCAACTTGGTGTCATGAAAAAAAAACAACCCAAAACATTAGTCCACTTGGTGGTTTTTTTTTTTTTAATGACATTGCTTGGCCCGTCTCAGTCTTGTTTACTGTTGGTGCTTGACTCATTTTTTTGCTGATGCTTTTTTTCTTCACCTGCTAAGCCTACACATCCTCCGAGGAAGAAACTGCCCACTTGGTGGAGCAGTGAAGCTCTTCCAAAAGCAGATGCACTTGGTTTGCCCTCCATCTCTGAAAAGCAACACTGGCAATCCCTGGCCAGAGCTGCCCTGATGTAACCACTTAAGACAAACATGAAGCAGAAGGTGGTGGTGGTGAAGGCAGAGGTAGGGAACAGGTTCTCTTGAAACTCTTCTGCCTTCTGGTGCACCTTATATAGGGAGAAACTGAAGCCCTACAGACCATTACTCAGCATGTGATAGAGAATTTCCACAGACTTTAAACCTCTCAAAGATCCCACTGAAGTGATCGCATCTGCTGACTACTGCCCCTGCCTTAACAGGCCATGGAGGTGCTCTTCTGTTTTGTTAGATACAGGCAGGGCACACCTTCTGGTTAGGCGCTGAGAGATCAGTGATCCCAGTCAGGACATCAGGGCATGCCTCGAACTGCAAGAAGAGGCAAAGCAGTCCTGGCAAACATGTGTCCAGGAAGCACCAGTGCACTCACCTGAGAAGTTCTGCACACAGTACCTGGAAAGAACCTGTCCACTTGCACTAATGACACCTTACCTACAACATGTGGCTATCACAGCTGTGTGAGAAGGTTTCAGTGAGGGCAAGCCCTGCTCACTCTTGATGGGGATTAGTATGCTGGGGATAAGCACATGGTGAGTATGCAGCTTCTTCACCGTGGTGAGGTTTCGAGCCACTACATTTACTTCATGAAGCTGATGGAGGTTTTTCAAGGCTTTCAGTAGGAGAAGGGACCAAAATGCTTGTGGTGTGCTCCAGAAATTAATCTGCTTGCATTTTGAGTCATCCTTCCTACTGTGTTTTGGTTAACCAGCAGAAGTGCAACAGGATCCCCCTGCATTTCATCCCTTCTGACCCCTTACGCTACTGTGCAATATTCACAATGATCAGAAGCTGCCAGAACAGCACTATCTGGTATCCACATTATAAAACTTCACTTCTATGTACCTCATGAGACTCTGCCATCAATGAGACATACTAGAAAATGGTTTACTTGGAGCATAAGCTCCTTGCAGCTGGGATCATTGTTCTGACATCTCTGGGAAGTGTCTGGAGGGCTCTGGCTGCTTTAGCAAACACAAAACACATTTAAGAAGTTTTGTATCTCACTTACATCTCACTGCTCTGCACTGACTCCCCACAGAAATTCACAGTGTGAAGAAGAAACATCTCACGCTTTGTTGGGAAACAGGCTGTGCAATGTATGCACCCGGATTTTGACTTCCAGCTATGAAATTCATAGCTCTCCTTACTATTGCCTTCAGTAAAGAGAATGGTAGGTTAAACTGCCACAGGAATGGCTGAAACCCAGGCATCCCTTTCACAAACTGAAATTCTGGCCAATTTTCTGTTTCTGTTTGTGTGGAAAAAAAAAGACAACAAATCCAGTGGGAGACAGCACACCGAGGGATCAAAGGTGTTTTTTTTGAGACATTCCCTATCCAGTTCTCCAGGGGACTGCTTGTAGGAGAGCTACCACTTACTCTCAACTCCAAGCATTCTGGGACTGGGCTCTGTGAGTCAACAAAGAAAGGCATGAATATATGCTTGATCCACAAAGTTAAAGCAGCTGTGAAAATAACCCACTAGTAAGTCTTGATGGCAGGTGAATTAAGAAAACCTACCAATTTCAGGGCAACTGCCTACTGTCCTTACTATTAATTTAATAATTAGTCGAAGTGGAAATTAATGTGAGTTGTTTTTGACATTTTCCCAGACACTGTCTTTCATCCCACCAGCCCTCATCCTTCCATTTCGAACACGCTGGCCCTTACAATGTGTTACAGCCCTTCAACACCTGCAAAGTGACTTGAACAGATTCTAGGGAAATATATTTTTGATGTCCATCTCTTAGTTATCGTGATCAGCAGAAAGTGAAAAGGAAGAGTGCACTTACACTGCTGTCATCCATCCTCTCTCGTCTCTTGGTTTTGTGTGTTTCGTAATCCTCCATGAGGGTCTCCATCAGGTTCTTGGGTCGCTGGGCTCCTGCAGGCTCCTCAGCCTGCAGGTCGGAGTGTGAGGCAGGGCCCTCTGTGGTGGGGGACGGAGGAGGCTTGATTTTCTCTATCTTTCCTGCAACAACAAGAATAATCCCTTCTGAGCTCAAGGACTTGAAAGTAGTTTCCAAAAGAAGAGAGCAGGATAAGCATTTTCAGTGGTTGAAGAAACAGACTGGAATGAAACTTGTGAAACAACCTGATAAACTGGAACGGTTGGTGGGTTTTTCAAACACTCCCCTCCTCTTCCTCCCTCTTCCTGAATCCCACTATATCAAAATACTACAAAATCTGTCTACAAATCTAGCAAAATTATCAAACAACGTAAGACACATTTAACCCATCATCACTGTTTACAGGAGCATCCAGCTGGATTACCCCCCTCCTATAAGACTCATAGCAGGGTCTGAAAACGTACACAAGGAGCTGAAAAACTACGTAGTGGATTTTTTTCTGGCTCGGACAGTGCAATGCACAGGATACCACCATGCATGGATACCCAGAGAAGGCAGTCTGGTTAAACAGTGATGGCTCTTTTTTTTCTTCCCATGCTTTTCACTTGCCTTGTAATTGCAGAGGGCTTTCTACAGTTCTCTGGTGTTGCTCTCCCCTGGATTACTTCCCACAGGCTGCAGCCGGCCAGGGTGGGGAGACAAGTGCAATGAGCTAGAGGGTACTGGGAGACATCAGCACCCTCTGGGAAGACAGCTGTGCACTGATCCAGCTGACAGTGCAGCACATGTCAGTGGTTCCAGAGATGAGCACTTGGTTTGACCCACTGGGAAGAGTGAGAGCTGGCTGTGGGTGTGGGAATAAGGTGTGAGAGTTCTGTCCTGGCTGATGGCAGAAATGAATGAAGTGAGAAGGGCTCCTATCTGTTCACATCAGAAAAATACTTGGCTATGATGGGAAAAAGCTATTGCTGAGGAAAATCAGGTTCCCTTCTCCATGGCATGGCATCTCTTAGAAATTATAATAGACAATCAGAAATCATCAGAAATAACAGATCCATCTGTTCAATGGATGAGAAAGGAAAAAACAACCAACCAACAACCCCCAAACCATACAAATAAGGGAAGTAATCAGAAGGACCATGCAGATTTTTATGAAACTTCCTGTTGCTGACACAAAAACCCAGCTCTTCTTCCAAAAAGTGTTAACAGTGGTAACCACTAGGGTGCAGCCATGGAACTTCCTGAAAGAGTGGTCAGAAGCTTAATGAAAGAAGTGAAACCAGAGTCAGAATTACAAGAAACACCCTTGCCGGGCTTACTTCATTTCTAACCAGCACGGAAAAACCCAGCATCACTTGTTTCTTGTTAAAGGTTCAGTTTAAGCTGGCTGGTGCAGGGATGAGGCTGGAAATTCAACCCCCCTGAAGCACCCCAGCAGGACGCAAGAGGGGGTATTTCCATGAGCAACCATCATCCTGCTCATTAGGTCCAGCAGGTAAAAGAGCGAGCTGGAAATAAAAGGCCTTGTTAAGTGTCAGGTATGCTGTTGTATTACTTCATTTTTGTAGTAGTAAGTGACTTTTTAGTCATCCCACTCAGCTTCTGTGAGCTCCCTGGAGACACAGACCCAACACATACTAATCAGCCCTACAGATGAGCCCTGTTCACCCTGGAAAGCGACATAAAGGGTGGGCTCTAGGGATCTGCATTTTAGAAGATTCTACAAGCACATCTATCCTACCCAGTGGAAGACCCATCCATTTTCATGCTGTGGCAGCAATCCGGCAGCAGCACGTGGCTGTGCTGTGTATACTGCATAGTGCTGACAGGAATGAAGCTGCGGTTTCATTTTCACAAATAGAGAAGCCAAGGTAGAAATGCGCCTTCCCCACAGCAAAACAGTGGTTTGTCGGTCTCCAACCACATGAGATCACCCTTTATGCAATCGTTCTCCCCATGTATGTGGATGAATTCCACTAAAAACACTGGAATTCACAGCTTCATTTTGACTACTTTTCGCAGACGAGCAGGTCTCTTCCTAAAAATGTGGTGAAAATGGGTAAGCAGGTGGAAATCCTCCCTATGCTAACAGCAGTGTCTGGCAGAGCCAGCAGGGAGGTTGTGGTGAGATGATGGGATGTCTGAGGCTTTAGGGCTCTTGGAACCTCTTGGCTCTGGTGCAGACCCACTCTGCCAGTTCAGGCTGAGGTAGACATGTTGATGGGTTAATTTTCTTCTGGCAGATTTCCATCTGGATAAGTACTGTTCTCAGGCAGTAGGTACTTTCAGCATAAAAGCATCACAGGATACAATGATCACAGGTGCTTTCCACTTCTGCAGTCCTGTGCCTACCACCCAATTCACTCAGACACTGCAGGTGGTCCATCCCCAAATCTGCGCTCAGTAATGATGGTACCCATGCTCTCAGCCAAAGAGTGGGGTACCAGCAAAAACTGCAGCCCCAAGTCACACGTGCTAACAGCAGGTATCAGCAGTGTTCTCCAGAGGAAGGCAGTCCCTTGAGGTCTTTGTTGCAAGACACTGAGTACAGGATAAACACCCTAAAGCTTCACCTGTGAAGTTAACAGTTTTTCCCTCTTTTAGACAAATCCTGAAAAATGTTCTGCGGCTTCAGTCCTGGCAACACCTCCCCACTATCTGGCTTGTAAAGCCAGATAGTGGCTTCAGCAACTTAGTAAGAATCTTGATTTCTCTTTATTTCTTCCCCTGTGCTCACAGCAGGGTAGAGCTGCTTTGAGAAATGCTCCACTCAGTCCTCAGAGGAAGGGGAAGCTCAGAAAGGGGGAACTTAGAGCTGTCTGCAAGGCAGCTCTGTGTAACACCAAAGACCTGGAAGAGCTGGGAATGGATGAACTCCACCCCAACCAAAACCTCTGCAGAGCACCTGGGGAGGAAGAGAGGTTTTGAGGAAGGTGACATCCATGCCTAGAAGCCTGATGGGAGTCCAAGCACCTGTTGCAAGAGGAAGAATGGGCTGTACATGCTCAGCTGGTCTGCTGCAAAGCAAGGAAAGAGCAACAGAGGAGAGGCCCTGGAACAAGAGCCCGAACCATGACCAGCAAACATGTCAGCCAGGTTACACTGAAAATGGAGCTTTGCACAGAGCAACTACTTTACAGATGCTGTTGGCATCTTTTTCAAAATAAAGTAATTCATCAAGACTGATCATTTTAGAAAACTAGCCTGGTATGAAGTCAGGGATGGTTCAAGTACAAAAATACCATGCTGGAAATGTGGAGCCTCACTACCACTGCAGGTGAAAGGGGGTCTTCTTTGATTACCAAGTGAGCAACCTGAATATGCAAATACACAAACAAGCAAATAGTAAAGAAAAAAACCCCACACCTCTTTAAGATCCTTTCACTTCATGCGTCCTCCTCTAAGGAATGAATAAGACAGTAAATGACAAATGAGCTGGGCTGGTAGGCTGCTAAGGCTCTCCTGGAGGTGTCTGGAGGATGAGTGGTGAGCGCTCCAGAGAATCCTTGTAGAAGAGAATGATGAACTTTGCTTTTCCTTTACTGGTGCTTATTAAATTGTAAGCAAACAGTATCTTTCATGAGCTGACAGGCTGCACTTCTGCTCTGGCCTTTCTCAAAATTATTTTAAGAAGGGGTTAGTGCGTATGTATTACACTTAATCTCACTCTTTACACCTATAATGGCATTAAAAATTTTGCAATGGCCACAGATACTGCAAATACCTTGCCTCAGAATTTTTGCTTCTTATTTCACTCTACAAAATGTCTCTCTGGGATGAGGCTTAATATCATATGTTTCTTTAGTGCAGGTATTTTTCATGAAAAACAAGAGGGGGAAATTGTTTGCAGGCTGAAGCGTCCCCTCTGATAGAGGCTTACTCTCCATAGCCAGGCACCACACAGTTACCTGACATCAAAAGATATGTGATCACTTGCCATCATAAACTGCAGTCCCCCTGGGCTTTTGCTTTCCGCTGAAAGTCTCCCATCCAGCTTATTAACTGAAAATGAGGATGGATGATTGCTGGGGGGCTCTTTCAGATGCATGCATAGATGGATGGGACTGAGCTCCAGCATGGTTGAGCAGCATGTGCAACACTGCCTTCTGCCTCAAGCGGCAGGGCTTTGTTCACAAACATCAGAAAGGCAAATGTGGCAGCTTCAGGAAAGCTTTTTCTAGGCATGGCGTCTCGTGCTGGGGATTTCCCCAAGCTGTTATGAGACAGCAAATATTCATGACGGGTTTCTCTCTAACTGAAAAGTCTCCACCGAGTGCAGCCCACTCACATAATGATTTTCACACCTAAAAAATACACTTACTTTGAATGGGATTATTATAGCCAGGCACTACATGCAGTTAAGATACAAATTCTTCATACTCTAAGTACTCATAATAAAAGGGACATACATGATCATCATAAAACATAGGCTGGAACCCACTGTGTCACACACTTGTTCTCCTATTCAGAGGAACTATTAAACAGCCCAGTTTTTCTGCCCATGAGCGATGGTGAGCCACCTGCATGCTGTAGGAGCAAACCCCTGGACTGCTATGCAGCTGCTCAATACCCTGCCACATACAGAAAGTGCTGTACCAAAGCAGTGTGGGAGCTGCTCACACTGAAATACAATTTCACAAGTATTTTTCTCCCCAGGCCAGTGAGCACGGCCCCGAGCTGCCAGAGCTCAGGGTTTGGGTTTGTGTGGAGCTGTGTGGAGCTGGGGGTTGGACGCCATGGTCCTTAGGGGTCCCTCCCAACTCAGGGTATTCTGTGATTCTTAAACATTATTACTCCAGATACGGTCTTCTTCTGTCTATGCACAATACATAGCTGAAATAGTGCTGAGTCTTGCTCCAGTGATTTGAGATGGGTCAAAAGGAAGCTTTTAAACTACCCAAACAGCTTTGAAAGATATTTGTTACCAAGCCTGGTCACTAGGAACCTTGCAGCTTGCACTGGGTGGCTGGCAGATGCCAAGCGTGGTGTTACCCTCAGTTCTACGAAGTTGTACACCAAGGTGGCAAAACAGCCTGTTTGCTATCTGAAGCAATTAGCAGTTATCTCACACATACAGCCACACAAATTGTGCTAGCCTTTCACACTTAGTCAAAATAGCAGTTCAGCTCAGTGCATTCCTTTTTTATGTGGTTTGCGTTTCTGTGACAGTATAGTGACAACTCAAAGCACTAAGTGAAGGAACACCAGGAGTCCTAGCAAAGCAGACCTGCCCAGTTCATCACCAAAAAGCAACCTCGGAGGCAGGTAATTTGCAATCTGATTACTTACTGCACCTCTTGAACGGAGTTTCGGTGAATTTACAGCTCCACACTTAAGGAATAATAACAGATTTGACAAATTAAGATTTGACCCCTAGCCACTTTCAGCCAAGCACGCTGAAGATGCTAATTCTTAGGCAAAGGCAATCTGGGGACAGAAATGCCTCTGGTTCTTCAAATATTATTATTTTTTTCTATGTGAAACTAGCTACTCGGATTACAGGATCAGACGTTTCACAGCATATTCCTCATTATACTCACCACTACCATAATTTCCTGCTCTGTAAATCACCTTCGTAGCTGGCTGCAGTGAAGTTTACCAACAGATTTTGTTGACTCTGCTGAATCACTTTCGCTATTTTTATTTTGAAAAAAAGCTGCAAATACTGAAATAAAAGTAAGATCTTCCACAGCTATGCATGGTATTCCCTCTCTCTGTTGTGAGGACGCCTGCAAGCTTTACTTGCAATACAGTTGGATGAATGGATAGCACAGATGAGGTAAATTGATGGTACTCACCCTGGAATGCCAAGGGCACTGAGCCATCTTACACCAGCAAAGAGTTCTGCTGAACACATCCACTGCTTGGGAAGCAGTGAAAGTAGAAGATACAGGAAAAAAATAGACAATGGTCTTTCTGGTTCTTTTGATCAACTACATCATTACACATATTCATCCTTTCCTAGAAATTAATTCTTTGCCTTGTCACCAGCTGCAGATTGCAGTTGTTTGAGTCACTGGCAAATACATCCCAATTTACTTTCCTGAACATATGGCAGTTGTCGGACTTCTTCAGGAAACTGTAATGATTCATTACAAATATAAGCTCATCATTCGCATTAAAATGTAAATTACAATGAGCATTTTAACATCAGACACGAAGTAAATGCCTTGTTGTATAGAGGAACAAGAACTAGCAGAAATATGCTGTCTTCCCAGATGCTCTGTTAAAACAAGCATTAGTGTCAGCAGCTATTCCAAAACCACTTGTGAGTAAAATGCAAACATTATCAGCCTCATTTCAAGCACATGGAGCTACAGATGATGCTGTTTTTCAAAGTGGTCATGAGCACACCTTTACACAATGAGGACTTACACTAGCTGAAGGCCATGCTGCCATGTCTGTTATCTTGTCAGACACTGCACAATGCACACCAATTTCTTGAGACTCTCTTATCAAAAAATAAGAGCAGCAACAATAGCACTCCAAAGAAATTATCAGCATCTGCTACATTTTTTTGCAAGAAACACAGGTTAAAATCATTCTTTTTACAGAAGAAACAAAACCAAGTGCTAGCTATTTATATACTGTGTGACACTTAAGCTCAAACTCAGATTGCATTAAGGGACTCAGTCCAGCCTTGTTTGAAGTCTTCAGTGGATTTCAAAACAAAACGAACATCCTGCACAAGTTCTGGAAGCATGACTGACTGCACAAGCTCCGGAAGCACCACTGACTGACTCAATTATGCTTACATCAATTGGAAAAAGGATGGATTATAAATACACTGGGTAAAATTAATACTTCTTCACAATGACCATGCTTAATAAAAACTCCCAAGTGCTTGCAAAGCACACTCAGGTCTATACTCATGAAAATCACTACAATAGAAATAAGCCTGATAAGTGCTCCTGTTTTTTTGTTTTGTTTGCTGTTTTCATGACGTATTAGGAAGGGACAAGTGCTATTTTAGTTTTCTGAAAGAGGGAAGACAGAAAATTTTACACTTTAACTGCTGTGCATGACAGCCGCCACAAAGAACCAGTAGCCAGAAGAGGACTTCCTACTGAACCTACTGAACACTTTGTTTCTAATACCTGTGCAATGCAGTAATGCATGACATCAACTGAAATGCATGGCACCGCTCAGCTCCAGGCATCTTTTTACCCAAGTTTATCAAGAAAGCCAAGTAACATCTGATAAGAGAAAGCAAAACAAACAAAAACTAATCTAAAACCTGTAAATTCCAGCTGTCTTTGCACTTCCTTAATGACTTGAAAGAGCTTTGTATGCTCATTTTTCAAATAGCTGCATAGTTGCAAAAAATGCTGCCCATCATTTCTCATGATGATGCTAAATTTAATTTTGGGTGATTGGAGGAGAACAGTGATAAACTGTTTATGCTACAATGTGGCATAAGATGAATGTGGTGCATCATTTTCTAATAATGATCAGTAGGATGCATTCATTACTTCTGTGCTATGTTTGGGAAAAAAAAAAAAGTGTCCCAATTGGACATTTCCTCATAGAGGGAAATCTGGGTTGTTGCATGCCCTTCTCCTGCTTGAATACTGCAGTTTCCAAGAAGATAAAATCATGGCAACAAACATGCTGCATTCACTCAAAAATGCCAAAAAACCCAATCTGATCTGACCTTTTTGTTGCATTTCATTTCCTCTCCAATGTGCCGGGTTCTTACCTGGTGCAGTTTTGTAAGACACTGTTCTGGTGGGCAGGGGTGGTGCGCTCTTCGTAACAGGGCTTGGTGCCATCTGCAGACCTTGCCGCTGCCTCTTCAGCTCCTCTTCTCGCTCCTGGGCAGCTCTGATCTCTTCTTCTATCATTGATAAAGTCCGCTGCTTCCTTGATCGTAACTTGAAAGGGCCCACGGTCACTTCAGCTTCCTGCGTGGCAAGGATGGAGGCAGTGCTCCTCAGCTCAGCTGCCTCTGAATACTTGCTGAAGTAACTGACTTCGTGTCTGTTCTCCTCCACAAGGAATGGCTGGCTGGCAGAGTACACGGGCGACTGCTGCAAACTCTTCCCTTCCCTGAGCCCTGAGTCATCTTCTTTTGAAGTCTTTGGTATGGTGTCCCTTTTTTCTTGAACAGGTGAAGACACCTGGGGTGGCTTAAACACTGGGTTCTGCTGCTGCTTGGAGGCTGGAGATAGCCTAGTGGTGGCTGGCTGCTCTTTGGCAGAGATATCCTGCTCTGCTGGGATTTTCTCTTCCTTGCCATTTGTTTTATCTGCCTGTTCGGCTATGGCTTGTTGGATGGCATTCTGAACAAGCAGACCAGCGTGGTACTCCAGCTGGTTGTCGATGAGCATTGAGTCTGCCAAGGCAGAGGACAGTGAGTCACAGCCTGGGTCGCTGAATGATTTGGACATGCCTTCGCCCCTGCACTCTGCTGGAGTATCGGCCTGCGGGGTCTGTGGCAGGGAGAAATCTGCCAATGAGCTTTCTTGCAGGGCACTCATAGTTTCATTAGAGGCACCACTGTCACTGATGTTATCCATGCTGAAGTCATTGGAAAGGGTCTCCAAGACAGTGGTATCCTGAGATCTTACAGACAAGTCATCCAAACCGGAGTCAAGCTCCTCAGGAGGGGAAGAGGCGCTGGCTGACTTCGGGAGCTGGTCTAGCACACCCTGTACATCGTCCTTCACCACCGTGAAGACAGCTCTTGCACTCATGAATTCTCCATCCTCTGACCACAGTTTTGAGGCCTGTCCAGCTCTGGAGCTATCGCTACATGGTAACTCTCTTATTGGGTCAGCACTGTTATTCTGAGCATTTGTATCATCCTCTGAAGAACAGGAGACTTTTTGTGCTTTGACAACAGTGATGTCATTACCCTCATGTTGACCTGTTTGTCCATACATTGAAACAGGTCTTGTAATGGTGGAGAGAGGCCTGTCTGCATTTGAAGGATTGAGGCTTTTATAGAATGGTTTGACGGAGAACATTTTGGGTGTTCCTGACCGCCTTGGTGGGACCTGACCCTGAGATGGACCTGAATGCTCCATCAGTTGAAACTGCTTCCTGGCAGCTGAGAAATCAATTTGCTCTGTGACAATATCTTCTTTCTTGATATTCACTGGCTCTGGTGGTACGAAGGAGCAGCTGATCTGTTTGGGAGATGTTGGTGTTGCACTTTGCTGCTGCTGTCTCTCCTTGCGCTCCTTGTACTTCTTGTGGGATTCCAGATGCTCTTCATCCAGTTGTTCCTCCAGGGTTTTCTCCTGAGGAGGGTTCCACCATTTGGCGGCAATGCTAGGGTTTTTCTTGACAGCCTGGCTTTTAATGAGTTCCCTTCTTTCTTTTTCAAGTTCTATCATTTCCTCTGATGGTCTCACTTTGCGGACCCTGTACTTTTCTTTCTCATCTTCATCTTCAAAGAGCTTAGAGGGCTTTTTGTCCTCGTGGAAAGCTCGTAGTTCAAACTTAGCCTCTTTTTTAAGTGTTGTAAGAGTTGTTTCTCCGTCCTTAGAAGATCTTCTAGAACTGTTTGAAGAAGTGGGACTTCCTGGCATCTTCAGACTTTCCCCAGTGTCCTCCTTCAGTCCACCCAAGGAATGGCCATTAGAGTTCAGGCTTTCACCTGCTGTACTACCTTCATGTGGTTTAACAACCAAGGGCGCTTGCTGGTCAGCTACATTTTCTTCCCTTGCATTGGGTACTGAATCATTAGAGACGTTAACCGATGCTCCTGAGCCATCCATGATGGTGACTGCACTTAGTTGAGGAGAAGATGTCCCATTAAAGGTATTATCGGCAGAAGAGTCACAGCAGTTTGCCTCCAGCACTTCATCTAGATACCTGATCTCTTTAGCAACTTCACTGTCCAGAGACTCATGCCTGTCCTTAAGTCCATTGTGGCTGGCAGCAGAAGAAAAGAAGTGGGTTGGATTGTCTATGGGATGCGGTGAAGCCACTGTGGTGATGCTTTTACGTTCAGAAACTGGAACTTCAATTTCCATTTTTTCTTCCTTTGTAGAAAGCACAGTAGCTGGCTCCAAGAAATTGGCACAGTTTTGGTCTCTATTTTTTTTTAACCTGATGTCATCCTCAGGGATTCTGGAAGATTTCTAAAATAAAACAGAACAAAACTTTGATGAAGTCCCGAAGAGAAGCATTGTATTTTCTGCAGACTAAACACCATCTGGAAAGCAAATCGTAGCACTTTCTAAACTCGAGATTAAAAGAGTTCTTCACAAAATTAGAAGGCAAGGCAAATAATTAGTACTTACAAAAAATAGAAAGTTAACTCACTATAAAGTGGACACGGCACTAAAACAACTACAAATTTTCATTTAAATATCTCCCAACTGATTATCATTCTCACTTTGTCATTATTCCAGGCCTGTGTCCTGGTCTGCTACTAAAAATGAGGTTTGGATTTTCAAGTTACTAATGACTTAACAGTTTAGGTTCTTGAAAGGCTTGCACGTGCAGCACATAGCACCTATCAACATGGTATTTTACAAATGTCTTCCACACCTGAAGAAAATCTCAGAATCCTTCCACAGCTGACAAGCATTACTGCCTCCGTCTTGCAGAAACAGATACTGGCATGCAGAAAGAGCAGGCAACTCATCCCACATTAGGAAAAGGATGAGACGACACCAAGGGATGTTCATTTCTCAGTGGATCAATCTCAGCCATCAAACACAGGGTAGAATTACACGGCGCTGGAAAAAACATGGGGTCTTTCTCTGGCCCACACAGAAACCCACATGCAACTGGACCTGGGAGGCAGGAAGCATTCATGACTCCCACAACATGGAGATCAACACAGGAGGCACAACAGGGACCAGGATCATGGTCTTCTCCCTCCCACTCTTTCATCTGCAACACAGACGCACTGGACTCATATTTCCTCATGATGAAGACATTACCAACATCTTTCTTCTATGGTAACTTGGTAATTTTCTCAGAACACAATACGATCTCAAAACAATCAAACACGGCATGCCTATTCACGTCATCAAACGCTTTAACACAGAAGCTTGCATTCTGAGGTCTCCGGCTCCTTTTTCCCATAAGCTCTTACGCAGCACTACTGGTGAAGCACGGATTTGGGAAGCAAACAGTACTGATCAAATCCTCCAAGCACAGTGGCTACCCAGAAAGGTCACTCTTGTAAGCTGGCTGCAGCTGTCCTTGCCACCATTCATCATTCACTCTGTTAGTACACAGTGCAGCAGAAAATGACCAGCCAGGATCACAAGGATCTTACCAGCCACCTGAATAATCACACTGCCTCTGGGTTTATATGGGCAGTAAAATGCATTTGATGTACCTTGAAGAATTTGAGCTGGGCAGAAGAGCTCTCCTTCTAAAGGCATTTTGAAAGAGTTTCCTGTCTAATCATGCCATTGTGCAGAGCTGAAGATAATGCTACCTTCATCAATTAGAGGTTTTCTTCTTAATCATACTTAAATGCTACAAAACACCTTAAGAACAGGCAAACAAACAATTTTCTTTTGTCTACACATCTTACTTATTTAGCTGGTTCTACTTCCATTGCACCTTCTGTTGAACCTACATATTCTCAAGCTTCAGTTTCTATCAGTGCTCTCCTTTAAGCCTATCGCATTTTTTCACAATTTACATGTCTGTGGTCAGCTTTGTCTTCGGCCTGAGTAAAGATATATTCAAGCAAGCAGGTATTCTGCAAACAAGTGCAGAATAATCATTAAGAACGAAACTTTGTTTAAACCTGAAAATACAAGAATTACTTCGATCTGCCTGCAGAGCTCCTAGCGTCATATACAACAGGTACTCACACCAGGCCTAGAGCTGCAATTTGTTTCTGAATTTTGGGTTC
The DNA here is from genome assembly GCA_016647715.1 of Pavo muticus. Lineage (NCBI taxonomy): Eukaryota > Metazoa > Chordata > Aves > Galliformes > Phasianidae > Pavo > Pavo muticus. The sequence continues at coordinate 535,670 of JACDJE010000260.1, forward strand.
AAGTCTCCCCTGTCAGACTTGCTGACACAAAAAAGAGGATATTGCTACCTGAAGCAGATTGAGATGAGGGGACTTACGCCCTTGTACAGGGCTGCTGGCCCTTCACAGCTGAAATGAGCATGCTGTCAAGCTCCTGCTAACATCTGGAGCTAGCAATACACCGGCTGTTGCCCCCGAGACCTCATAGCTAACACATGCCTACTGCCATCACTGCACCAGTGTATACAGACCCTTTCAGATCAGGTCATGTTTGGGTATTCAAGCTGCCTTTAGGGAACCAAACCAAAGGTAAAGTATTTCATCAGTTGATTTCTTAACAAGTAATAGCTCATCCCTTCGTCATAGCTGCAATCTTCAGTTCACAATTAAGGCATATACAAAACTGCCTAATCAGGGCACACATTTATGGCAGCAAGTAATTCTGAGAGTGCATGTGTCTGTGCAATTAGTGTGGCACATGTAATTATCTAGTAAGCAAGACAATTATGCAGTAAAACCTATGAGGAAACATTGCTCCTCGTGCGAAGAGGCCTTTCTTTGCCAAGGATTAATAACTGTGAGTAGGGAAGCTCTCTGCAGGGGAGTAAACCAAGGAATGGAGGACAGAAAAAATAATTATATTTATAACAATTTCTTGCTTTCCCCTCAACACATTCTTATATTATCTCAGGATGCTTTCAGGACAACAAGGAGGGGATGCTCCAGACATCCCTGTAAGCAGCAGAAGTCAACCCATGGATGAATTATATGAAGAAGAAGCTGGGAATATCATATGGATGGACACAGATCAAATCGTCAGGAGAACCAGCTGGGAATGGTCTGGAAGAATGGCACACATCGGGATGAGGACATGGTGATGGGCAGATACTGGGAAACTACAGCCCCATCTGGGCTGCCTGGCAGGAGGAGCAGAGCTTGCCAGGGGCTGCTGCTGCACACACCTTCATACACACTGCCCACTGAGAGCAGCTGTCTCAAAACCATCAAGAAATGAGAGAGGGCTAGCATTCAAACCTTGCTGCAACCAGCAACGTCGTCTTAACAGCAATTCCTGTATACTGCATTTGCCAGAAATTACTGTTACATTTTTACACCCTCTCAGAATATGCATTCATTTCTCTCTGTTTAAGTCAAGATGCAAGTGTAATTACTGCCATTTGTACAATGCGGCTGCACTTTAGTAAACTGCAGTTATTAGCAGCCTGGAGAATTATCAGCATACTTCCTTCTTGGCTGAATTCTTCATCTACAAAAGTCTAAGTGTTTGAGCATTCAGAAATGGTGGGTGTTCTAGCAGCAAGACCCAGCAAATGTACTGCCAGCGCCTTCCTTTGTTTGATCCAACAGAAAATGCATGTGACACCAAGTGGGAGGCAGTCCTTCGTGGCCACATCTACATTCTTCCCAAGCAACATCATGGCAAAAAAAAAAAATAAAAAGGCGAAATTAAACATTAAAATTTAAAACAACTAAGAGATTTAAAAAAATCTAAAATACAATCTCCTCATTGCAGGTTTCTACTGATCGCTCCATCCGAGTTTCACAACAGCGCTTCATATTGCTCATCTCCAGGCATCACTTGCATTGTGGGCTTCCCATTTCTTCAGGCTTTGTCTTCCTTTGCAGCAGTCCTGTAGTGACCCTGCTCCTCCTTCCACTGCCGGATCACTGTGCTACTGCTTTGTTCAGCCTTCTGCCCTCAGTCTGGATCTAACCCCTGGGCTTACCATGCCTCTAGGAGTTTTAGTACAGAAACATAACTTAGAAACACATTTGAGTATAGTTGACTTGGTAATTCACACCTCCCTGCTGATGTGAATTGTATTCTACTGTTTTGGCCTGCTTTTCTGAAGTCTCTGTGCAAAGCAGAAGGAACCAAATGATGGATTTGCTAGGAGGTTGACTGGCAAAACTTCAAGAAAGAGTCTGTTTTCATTCAGCTCCTTGCTTTGAAGAACTGGACACCATCTGCACCACAGATGGACCCAGTCCCAAGCATTGCAAAGATGCAGATGATGTATGCAGCTCAGAGTTCTAGATAGCCACCATACCCACTGAGAAAACTCCCAGCCTTGACAGGGAATGCTCCGCTCGCCCTTGAAACAGCAAGTATTTTGCTGAAGAAACGGAATACTAGTATGACATGCAAGTGCTGAAATTCTCAATGGGGGAAAAAAGGAAAAGCAAAATTATATTAGCTCTATCCCAGTAGTAGGGGTGGAGCAGTAGTAGTAGTCAAGGTGCTGCCCACCTCCAGCTCTCAAAACATGGTGATCCCCCTTGCTGATGCTGGGATAGGCCTGCTCCCCATGGGAGTCTTTGCAGGGTCCATATTGAAGAAACAAACCTTTACGAGTCGAAGCTGATGAGGTGGACTCAAGGATTGGAATGGGATCGCCACTCGAACACTCCCTAAAGGAATTGAGCCTTTTCATTAAAACAAACACACAAAAACAAAAAGTGCGGTCTTCTCACTCTTGTAGGAAAATATCCCATTTTCCAAGTGATACTTTTACACTTACTCCTCGAAGTTTTGAAAACGCCATGGAAAAAGTTATCCCAAGTAAATTATCATTTTTCACTCAATGAAGTTGCCCAGAGTTCAGATTTTAGAAAAAAAGTCCTCACATCCTGTTGCCAAATTTTGCTGAATTCAAGACTTGTCAGACACACGCTGGCACTACCTTGAATAGTTTGATTCATAATTCTGCCTGTGCACAAAAGCAAAACCTGGCCTGTTCCTCTCTCAGAGCAGTACATGGTGTCCTCACTACATGGACGCAAACCATTCTTGATGACTAAAATTCATTAGAGTTGAGTGTCAAAAATGATGTTCTTTGTGAGCAGCTGGCTTCGCTCTTCAACAACTTGACTGAGGTAGCCAGAGAGTACAATGGGTGAATTTTCTTCATGAAAAGCTGGTTCATCTCCTTCAAAGCACTTCAGAAACCACAGCGCAGTCTAAAATCAATGCAGCTTCACACTAATTTCCCCTAAAAAGCAGCAGGGGTTTCTTTTGGAATACAGAGAGCAAAAAGGGATGTGAAATACAGCATCCAAACAAGTTGCTACTCAAGAGAGCTTGCTGTGTGACATTTTGTGAGTGCTCTTCCATATGCTGTTTTTCTTGACTATTTTAGAGGAGTTGTGATTGCGTTTGCTCAGAAAGCACGTGAAAGTCTTTGCAATATTCCCTTTCATTCCAGCTGAGCCGCAGACTGCAGCTTCCTCATGTGATGCACAATAGGACTCTTTTATCAAATTGAAGTCCAATTTTCTTTTGCTAGTGTAATAAATTAAGTGTGGAAGAAAGTGCCTCAGAAAAGGAAGAAATATATGAATCCTCTAATGATGAGCACATGAGGCATGCTAGGATATTTCAGTGATGAGTACATAATGAATGACACTGTGCTTTCCCAAACACATCATTAGAGCTTCAATATCTTCTGTGTCCTCAGTGAAAAAAATGCTAAAGTGAACCATCTTTGGAATAACACTACTTCTCTAACTCCAAGGCATGTAAATCAGAGGCAGTTTTCTCTAGGTAGGATCCTTTAAGCCAGTTGTTTTCTATCAGTCATTCCCTAAAAATACAGATCTGGTTCTCTGCGAAGAACCTGCAGTCCTGACTGGATTTCAGTTATTGCTACTGGGTCAAGAAAAACAGATACCTTCCCTTTCGAAATTAAATGCTTGTGCAGCTGTTGATAAGAAAAGCAAAAAGACAACAACAACAAACCCACATACACATAAAAACCTAACAACCCAAAAGGCAGATTATTTTTTTGTTAAATATTTTCATTCCTGCAAAAACTGTAATTGCATGAAACATCTACAAGGACAGCATGGTTTATATGGAAATTAATATTTAGGGACAGAAGGCTGCTAGCTGCTGAATTAGCAAAAACACACCTCTGATAAAAAAAATAAATGTCAGAGAAGTCATTCAAGTGTGATGGTTATACAGCCTCAGTTTCAACAGTGTGCAGGACTGGTTCACCTCGCTGTGACAGCTCTGTTCAGCTGTAAGGCAACCAAGACGCAAATCTGAAATTACAGGAAGCTGTGATTAAACTTTCATTCAGAAACAGCAGCATCCCGGTGCTGCCATACTCCACCACCCCCCCCTTTCTAGCAGCAACCAGATAGCAGGATGCCCTGACGAGCCAGAGAAGAGCATTTCACACTCTGGGAGGATGAGGAGCAGTCTCCATTGCTACGTGGGGATGTGCAGCAGTCTGCAGGCTGAAATGCAGAGCAATGCATCTGACCAGCACACAAGGGGCATTATACTGCCCTAAAATCATCCACTAATCATCCACTACAAGTTCTATTCTCTAGGGAACAGAAGGAGAATTTCTTTTTCACAGCTGAAGGTGACCCATTGATGAGGGCTTTTATCAAGAGCTGTCACACTTGCACCCAGTGCTGGCGGCTCTGAGCCTGGAGCTCAGGGCTCTGCTGCCAGAAGGACTCCTTAATGCCCAGCCCTGCATATGGTAAGGGAAAGAAGAAAAAGCTCCATTCAGTAAGGACAGGAAAGTCTTCAGTCTGACAGATCACCAAGTATAAATACTGGACTAAGCAGAATATGGCTCTGAATGCATGCACGAAAAACCATCGTTTCACAGAATTCCACAGCTGAAATCTTTCTAACACACAGCAAGAAGGGAACAATTGCTTCAGTAAAGCGTGACCTAGTCCCAGCAGGGAGTGGAAAAGACGCTAAACTAAGCCTTGCTTTTAATACTCTCCAGCCCATCCAGATAATGTCAGCACTAGAAAAGGGTGACCTTTATGGTCACTTGAACCCAAGAACAATGAGACAAGGGGATTTCCCAAATTCCTCGGTTGTTTCATCAGGGGGTGGGAGGTTTTTGTTCCATCTCAAGAATGGAGCTACCACTATCCTCTGTAAGAGTGAAATCCAGAGGAAAACACTGGCATATTAATCATTCTGGTACATGAGAAAGAGAGCTCCTCAGGAAGGAATCTGGGTTAGGCAGAGGCAGGAGGAAGGCAGCAAATGGAGACAAAAGGCCACACAGTTCACTCGCTCCCCAGGCAGATCTGATGCTGCTGGGAAAACCGTTTCAATACGCTGCAGAACGGAGACAAACCTGCTGCACGCTCACAAGGAGGCTTTCAGAGATGTATTAGTATTAAATTAAATGATTAAATTCTGATGACACAGGTTCTTTCGCTGCCTGACACTGCTCTGCAAATCTTCCATAAATGGCCTAAACTGCATTTTCTGAACAAAGATACACGATCTCTCTATGCTGGAGTGCTTTCACTGACTGCTTTCAAGGGCAGCAGAGCAGGAACGGAGTGCCTCAACTGAAGCAAGCACCTATGCACTATTGCACACAGAGCTGAGGTTGGCACTTCTACTTCTTTGGTTCCCAAACACTGGCTGCTGGAGCTCAAACTTCCTTTAACTATTTCCTAAAGCCCAATTAATACTTGCTGCACTTCTAAAGGGCAGGTCTACTCAAGATTGGAGCTTAACAGTTTTGGGTCACGATGCAGAGACGGTTCAGGGAAGAAACTATGCTCAGAAATGTGGCAAAGAAAGTTAAACATTTGTTTCTCTTTGTGAGATGAAAAAGGTTAAGAATTATTACTGATGCTTTGGCTCTGTCAGTAGGACTTGCTACAAGTGTACTCATCCATTAGGTTAAGACCCATCACAGCAAAATCTGCTTAAGTAAAGAAATGCCTAGGTAGCTGCATTGTGCAGCGAATCTCATGTACTTACAGCGTCTGCCTGGAGCACAAACAGCTGGACAATGTTTATTTCACTGCAAATGATGAGCATTTGAAAGGTTAGGGGATCAGATCTGGACCACCCAACAGACTTGTGTGGCCCATGGATTGTCTTCTCAGTTTCTCAAGGAAATGGGGTTACTTTAAAACCCTTTGCCTCTCAACAAAGATTTATCAGTACATACAATGGCTTAGCATGGTCCGAATTTATATTTAGTTCTATCTAAAATCTATGATAGGCTGTTACCTCCAGACTCAGCCAAAAGCAGATCACTGACACATTACCAAAGGAAAATTGAGAGGACATTAAGAAAGAGGAAAACTAATCTACTCCTAGCTCAAAAATCATTCAGATTACGTAAGTGGAGAGACAGAAAGTATGAGGGTAATCAAAGGATATTACTGAAGTCTCTGTCAATAGCTGTGCTGTGCACAGAGCGGGAATGAAGCCACTTCCAGGGAGAGTCTGGCATAACATCTACTCTCAGCCACACTCCCTGATGTCCCACCACACTCTGTAGCATGTCAGGAAACCACCATGCAAACATGCTTTCACTCCATAGAATCACAGGGGTTGGAAAGGACCACTAGAGACCATGAAGTCCAACCCCCCTGCAAAGCATGTTTCCTATAGCAGGTCATACAGGTAGGTGTCTAGGTGGATCTTGAATATCTCCAGAGAAGGAGACTCCATAGCCTTTCTGTGCAGCCTCTTCCAGTGCTCCAACTCCAGTCCCTTTTACCAGAAACATTACATGGCTACAAAAGTATGTGGGCTACATACTATAGTTTTTATACAAGAGCTGAAACCTTGTCACTGGTAGAGTACAGGCCATAGGGCTCTTCCTTTATGGGCACACATATAATGAAATTCTGTGGATGACACACGTACAAAAATACCTATTCAAAAGCAAACACCCATAAAACAAAATTGCTATTGGTAAATATGAATTCAAGGTAGCCAAGACAACCAGGGGAGTTTAACACGGCATTTCTGCCTGCAACCTAGTAATACTGAACAGCAAAAGTGGACAGACTCCACAGATAGTAGAGAACAGTTTTGCTACTAAGAGGCCAAATGTCTACAGTTTCTAAGAAGGAGGATGTCAGTAATTTCTCCTCATGCCACTGCTGTCCCCAGGCTACACATATGACCAACTGTGTGAGCCCAGCATTGTGAGCATTCAGCAACTTCATTTGAGCTTTATTCACAACACAAGCACAGCGCAATGGTCAGCCCACTGCCTCTTGCAGGAGAATATTTCAGTTGAAGTGAGACTTGGACTGGACATTTTTTCAAATTCCTTACTTGGCAAAAAGGCAGTTGACAAATTCCAGAAAATAAGACATTCCCTTTCAGCAACTACTATGTCCCGTCCCTCTGCCCCTGCTAACCTCTCCTCTTCCAACCAAGGACTCATTATTCCTTCTACTCCTGTCGAAAACCCACTGATTAAGTAACCAACTGCACATCTGGATGACAGTCCAGGATATTATTTGATTAAGACATTCATCACTTGCTCTTTCAGCAGCTGGAGAATTCAGATAATGGTGGGGAGACATGGTGCTAAACAAATCAACCACTCCAGCTCAAACTGCTGCTTGAGAAGGCTCCAGCCCCTTGGTGTGGGTTTCCTTTTTCCTTAGTCACAGAAAAAATAAATAAATATTACTTAATTCATTTAATGTTGGCAAGGTCATGCAGTATGGGGAGCTGTTATATAAAGGGTTGCTTTCACTGTACTTCTCAGACAACTTGCTATCTTATAGGAAAAGCACCCCTCTCCCATTCTGGGAGCTAAAGACCGTGCTCTCCAGGGGCAGGCCCAGCTAAGTGTCACAGTGTGCACCAAATGCCATAGAAACTAGGAATGCTGCTGCTGCTGCTCTGTGTGGTGGCTCACAGCACCAGGCTGTATTCCTTCAGTGCTGACATACAGAATGATGAGGCTGAACATATAACCCTATCAGCTGAAGTTTATTTTGCAGTGGCAAGAAATGTAACACACTTGACTAGTGAGCAACATACCTCCAGAACAATCAAAAGATTCACCCAAAAGCATTTTGCTGGTACTGACTGAAGAATGCAGGTACTGCAGGCGTGGACAGTACCCCTGGTTATCACATGCACTGAATGTGTCTACAACAGTACTTTTCACCTCCAGAACCGATATTCTACAGCATCAAGCATGAATAGAAAGCTGCGGACTTCTGAAAGCTCTTCCTGGTGTTGCACTGAGCAGACCAGCCACAGAGCGACGAATTCCATCCACAGCAATCGCAGGAGAAGTGACTAATTATTTTAAACGCTCCTCACTGAAATTATAAGGTGCAATGAAGACATAAGCCACAGGTCAGAAAGCTTAGCTTACCCTTTCTCTCTCTCTCTGTTCCTGCAAACTCTGAAGCAAAACCAAAAAATGCCATTTTCCACAGGAGCAGTCACTATTTTTGGCTCATTAGGTCAAATTCCTTCTCCTGCATGATACAGAGCTGTGACGTGAGGGCTGAGGGAGGACTGGTTCCAGAAAATGAGGCAGCCCACACCCTCAGCCCATTCACACAAAGGCTGTTTTAGGAGGAAAACACTCGTTCCAGCAACTGGGAAAGAGCAGACTTCACAAGCTCTGTGCTGTAATTAGCAGCAGTTCTCACCTGCTAGGAAACAGTGAAGGTCTGACTTTGCTCTTTCCACAGCAGAAGCTCAAGCATGATTCAAAACGCTTAGGGCACCCTTGGTAACCTCCTGCTTCTGGAGACCCAGAGCAGGGCATGGTCTTTGTGCCTGCAGGAAATGCGCCTGCCACATGTGAAATAACTGCAGACAGGGAACACTGTAAAACAATTACAAGGGAGGGAGACTGGGCAAAAAGGCACAGTGTTTCCTGCAGCCCCGCACTTGTTCACCGCTGCTGCCTGTGGGCTGTGACATTTGAGTACTCCGTGGTTTGCTTTCCTGGGGGCTAAGCAGTTAAACCTAAAAATGTGAGCTGACTATGGGTTTAAATAGATTGAATTTAGGATGACCTTACATATGTCACTACAGATGATACAGCTGCAGGGTTGGAATGGAACACTTTACTGGTCCACATCTGGTGAACTAAGTACAATATATTGATTTGCTTTCCTGCTGCTTCTGTTCTTCAGCCTCTCCCTTTCCTGCTTTGTTTTAAAGAAAAATCTGTATGTGTTCAAAATCGGGCAGGTCTGAAGCAACTTGCTGGCACATCCCACATGCTTCAGTGCAGTCTGGCTTTTGGAGAACACTTTGGGCAGCTAGGGTTTTGGTTCTGGGGGTCCTGGGGGTGCCACTGCAGCTGATGACAGATTGTCCATGAAGCTGTAGATGTGGCTGGATGTATGCATGGCTGCTGACCACATCTGACCAAGGGCACCAGCAGAGAGAAGTAACAGACATCCCTTACCAGCATCAACCAAACCCAACAGCACTGCTACTGTTGGTAGCTCACTTCTTATCTGACGCTCGGCCATCTCCGTGAGCCATGCTAAATGAGGCAAGTCTCCACAGCTTTACAGTGGGTAGGCAAGAAGCTTCTTGTCACCTGCTGAATACATCTGCAACAACCGAATGCAAGTCAGGCTCTCACAGAAAGAAAGGCCATTTTCACTCCACAACCTACAAATCACTGTACTATTAATAAACAAATAATTTCAAAGTGATTTACCTGTTTCAGGCCTCTAAATCTTCCAAATTTGCAGCATATGTACATTAAAGCTGTATCTGGATCTGTGTATATGAAAAGCTAGTGTGAGGCAAGCAGCTCATTATTTTTGGCTGTCAACCTGAGGAAGCTCAAGTCTGAAGCCAAACCTGTCTTTCAGAATGGCAAGTTATATCCTGTTTTAGTGCTGAGTTAAACTTTTCGATGAGAAAGGCTAAAAGAACCTGGACTCTACCTGGCCGCAAGACTGCCTCTCTCCATACCTGAAGCCACCTGTGCAGGCAGAAGAGTTTGACCAGCCAGCTCAACCTATAACTTTGCAAGACATCTTTAATTCAAAGCAGCTCCCACTGGCAGATCATCAAGATATGTGTGGGGCACAATACATTCTTCAAATGTTCCTGAGAGCCAGACATCTCAAGTTACAAACACTGGTTGCAATTTCTGATTATAATACAATAGTGGAAAAAAACTACAAATACTAGAAGTATTCCTCCACTTCATCCTGCAACAACGATCTTTTCACAACCCCCATCTCATTATGCAAAGTGTTATCTCTCTCCTCTGTATCACTGCAAACTTTCCTGTGCATGAAGGAAGGTCTTAAGAGACCAGAGTCACCATTTCAACTCATTATCTTCAGACTGTGTTATCTCCAGATATCTGCTTGAACCAAATTTTACTGGGACTGCAAAATGAAAGTGCCCCACAGGGCTGGCTATGCAAAGTAGAAGTGGTGCTCGAGCATGTGACTGTGAACAACTGATTAGCATTTTAAGGATCTCCCTCTCATTTTTAGTATTTTCTCTATAACACTACTTTACCAAGCTGTCTGAGAAATTAATATGGGTGTGAAGGTCAGATGTACAAGAAATCCAGCGTAAAATGACAGCCATAAGGAATACAGTCAGACCTCTCCAGTCTCATGTCAGCCCTGTCACTGACTGGTTCTGTGTCTTTTCAGTTAATTTCTCTGTCCTTCAGCATTTTCATCACGTCAAAAGGGAATAACACTGCAGTCCCCCCTCCTCCGCCTCCCTGCCACCCCACTGTGATGCTGGCCACAGGGCCCTGCTGATCAGCTGATTTTCAGTTGTCAGCAGGGAGAGCAACATTATCTGCTTACAGCATCCAGGGAAGTTGATCTGACAAAAGTCCATCCTGCCTTTTATAATAAACATAAAAATGCTTGTGAAAAATAAATAATTTTCTTGGATATTTCCTAATGTTCCAGCAGCTATTTAATAACCAGCAATTAAAAAGAATTTAATCTGGTGTGCAATCTTAATTGTTCTTCCTTCTCCAGATGCGGAAATCATGCGCTTTAAGCCCAAAGGCCACTTTTATTTATTTTATGAGAACAAATTGGCTCTGTTTAATTTCCCCTGGTGCTGTAACCAGACTTGCTGTTCTCAAGAAGACAACCAGAATCAGGGAGAAACAGAAGCAATTTCTGTGGAGAGGCTGCAAGGACAGCTTGCTAACATCCCAAAACTCTCCAGCACAGACCCCTTCATGAACACCCACACTTCAGAAAAAGACAGTAGGAGAATAACTGCTCAGGGTTAACTATCAAAAAATGGCCACCAAAATCCATTCCCTTGAGGAAATTCATACCAAAGCTTGATAAGGCAGCACAGGGCTCTTGCTTTTTACCAGTGCTTTGCATCCCGTGGGTGACTCAAGGTGGGGAACACGTACTCATACTCGAAAGTACATGTACTTCTGTTGCAGAGACAAGCTGGATAATATAAGAAGGACTTGCACACCAGAAACGTTCAGCTACGGGGAGAACCAAGAGTTTGTGCTCCGCCCAACCCACAGTATACCTGGAGGCCCCCTCTTGATGCTTTTTGGCTTGAATGTGTGCGTCTTTCATATTTCCCATGTTGACTAGGTAAAACTTCTTAAAAGATGCATTCACATTTGACTGCCTGAAAAAATGGGGCTGGGGGGCATTATCAGTTCAGAGACAAAGTAGCACGTGCCATGCTTACAACTCCCAGCACAGCAAATGTAAAGCAACTTGTCAAAATTACAAGGGCTGGAGTCACAGATGCCAATCAGCTGACAGCACAAGGTGTCATGGAAAGATGATGCCTGGAAAAACAAGTTAGAAAGGTCGTATGGCATGCCACTACTGAAGCTGTGTTTCTCATATACTTACAGTAAATGTTTGTTGTTCTTCTTTGTGTCTACTTTTCGAACAAAAAGAAGAATTGGAAATAACAAATCATCACTTAATATTTGTTGTAAGCTATGTATGAAGGGAAAGACTTTGTCTGTCTCAGCATCCCTGATCAGAGAGGTAAGCAAGCAGTTGAGTTTCAGCTTTGTGGTAAAGGTGAGGTAATTTAAGCTGGCTTGACCCAAGCTCTCATATAAAGCAGAAAGCCACTTTGCACCGCTGAAGCCATCTTCAGCTGCTTCGTGCTCCCCAGCCCCAGGTAGACACCCAAGGAGTCACAGAGCAGCTCTGTGCCTGTAGCCCACGAGAGCTGTGCTGTGCAGGCTCTTGCCCCTGAAAAACTTGAAAAAGCTTCCCAGTGATTGATTTTAAATACTGTTAGCACTTAACCCATCGCACTACAAGATGAAGCTGTTCCACAAGCTAACAGAAAGGAAAAGGTGGGAAGAAAAAAAAGAAAAAGAAAAAAAAGTGAAAAACAAGCCACTTATTGTGGTAGCAAGGAATGCGTGCACAGAGTTTGTTTTGATTTGTTTAGATAAGGTGGCTGGAAACAAAGATCCTTGGGAATTCTGAAAAAGCCAACAGAAAAATGTTTGTTTTAAAACAGAACAAAATGTTTAGGTAACTCCCAGCCCTCCCAGTCAGCTACGCCTGTTGATTTCTGCTCACTCAACCTAATCTGAGCATTTAAACGTGGTGTTACATATTCTGTGCAGACAAAGCACAGAAGGTACCTCAGGGTTATGGGAGTTAGTGAACCCACTGAATTAGGGGGAGCTAGAGGTCTGAAGTCAGCAGAAACCCTTCAGGCTGCCTGCAGGTTAGCTGAGGTTTTGGAAGAAGCACTTGGAAGCTAGATATTATCAGGAGAAGCTCCCATTTGCCTGTGCTGAATATGTTAAATAAAGCAGGCTTACAGCAAGTTCCTCCTAGCGTAACCCAAGAATCTGTGGGCTGCTGCACAGGAGGGATGCTCACCTTTGAGCAGACACAGTATTTAAATAAACTTATAGAAAGATAGAAAAGAGAAATCCCAGCAGACTGGGAATTCAAAGAACTGCACCTTTCCTGAAAAACACCGGCATTTCACTGAGAAGGAACGTTCTTCCTGGTCTCAAAGATCAGCTTATGTTCATTTCACTGAAACCTTTCAGAAATCCACAAACTTGCAATTCTATGAAAGGTGTGGGAAAAGCAGACAGAAGTAAGACGTCTGTTGTTCATAGCTTAAATCATAAGCATGCATCTAACACACACACAGGATGTTGCCATCCATTAAGACTGCAGACCTACACATCAAGGTGAGCACCCTGCTGCTCATCAAATGGGCAAAGGCATATCAGGAATTAGTAAGGAATCTTCAGGTACAAAGAGACACAAACATGCAGTCCTTAGCTGCACTACATTTTCTAGTATTTAAAAGCAATTACTTAGTTTTCCAACAGGGCCCAACCATCAGGGCCCAAGCTTCCATCAAGGCACTGGCTTCTTTTCCTACCTGTTACAAATTTCTTATAATGATGCCTGCCATAAAAATAAGCTTCTCCAAATTGATGGCAGCATGCAAAGAGGTATACACTTGGTTTAGAATGCCATCTTACACACAGTATTAAAACTCGGTTAACTCTTCAGGTAACTAATCAGTGCAAATTTCTCTCTAGGCAGGTGATGCTGTGGCTGAAGATGAATTCTGGGCATACAGGAACCTCTTGAAATTGCACTGCCTTCTGAGATAAGATTCAGCTATCAAAGTGAAGAGGAAAAAACAGGAATGGGCTTGCCAACAGCAAATGCGCTGAAAAAGCACTATGGTCCACTATAAGCATACTCCTCCTGATGCAATAATATTTTCTTATTAAAAAAATGCTGGGTTAGAAATATCTCAACTGCCTTTCACACTCTGGAGACTGACGTGAAGAAGAATGCTGAAGGAACATTTCTGTTTTGGAGCACACAGAGAAAAGCAATTCCCAGCCAACACTACATGTTCTAGGACCAGTCAGGAAAACATACACTTAAAATTCGTATAATCATAAGGAAAGGCAATACGTTCTGAAAGTTGAGCCACATGCCTACGGTTTTACACGTACTCCATCCTGAAATGCATCTGAGGCTACTGAAATCATGTCCATTTTAAAGGAAAAATCAATCGAAATCAAAGACATAGAATACCAAAACCTTGTTACAGAGAGGGTTTTGAAGACAAAGGCTAATTCATTAAATATGCTGGAGAGCTTATGTTTTATTGTGGGAGTGCATCACAACATGATTTTCGATGACTTGTTTTTCTCCAGTGTTATTCTCTTACACATCTACTTCTGCTCATTTAAGGACTGCTGGTGAAAAACTCTGCGTAAAACTCTACTGTGAAATTAAGAGAGCTTATAGGACAGTTTCTATGAGTAATATCCTATCGGACTGTCCTGCCATATTGGTCAGTTTCTTTTCACTAGAGATTCAACCTAGACAGCAAGAACAAGGCCCTAGATACATTACAAAGTGTTAGGTACCGACACACCTCAGGTCATACCATACAGATCCCGTGCTTTTGGGTGAACCAGTTTATTAACCTGAGACTTACCTGGGGAAAACTGTTCATCTTCTTCCCTCTCCTCCCCCCAACCACTTTTTTTAACAGTTTTGGTATTCCCTCGCTGTAGGACTTGTCTACATCATTTTGACAAAATAAAAATAGATGGTAGTAGTTGTGAACACCTTGAACACTCAGTGCGAATCCACAGTATTCATTCTGAAGCTCTCTGAAATGCCAGGGTGGTGTGCCAGAGACATTATGTCATGGAAAAATGGTTCCACTGAATTCAGATGGGGAATGCTCCATCTTTAATGCCGTCTGCATTTCAACTAAATGCCTTTTCACTGGAAATCAGGGGATTCTGGCCTACCAGAGACAGAGGAGTTTCTTATCAACAATCCACCAGAACACCTCATAACCACAGTTTGCAAGATCTAACAAATGCAGCAGTTGACATGCCTAGGGACAAAAAGTGAGAAGAAACATGGTGGCTCTCTTGGCTGCCAAAACCCACCCTCCAGGTGCACTGCCATGTCTACATGGGGTATAACTGTTGGGTACACTTCTGCAGGCAGTGGCATCTTCAAGCCATACATATTCAGAAAGATGTTCACCGCTGACAGAAGTCTTGCCAGCTGTGCAAGAGACCCTGAGACATGACATGACACCTCCCATCATTTCTGCCACATTTCTCTTGGGCAGACATGAGCACTGCAGTGGCTCCACGGGAGGGTTGCTGCTTACTGAGGAACAGGCGCTGCAAAGCTAAGAATGATGACCACCCACATCAACATGTGTCTGCGATTTCTTTTTTCTGGGCTTTTCCACAGTTTTCTCTTCTTTTTACTGGTCTTGGTTTTCCTTTGAGCTTTCTCTTGAGTTGTCTGTCACTCCTCCCCCTCTGACTTCCTCCACCTACCATCTGCTTGCATCTCAGTCTAAGAGTTGGTGATGAGTGCGCCACGCCATGCTCTTCCATGCAGCATCCTGCAATGGAACAAGTACTGTGGTTTGAGCTGGTTCACTCCACTTCCGCATTAGCTGACTTCTAATGAGATTCTCTGTATGGATTGTACTCAGAATGTGGCACTGAAGCATGGCTCATGAACTGCCAGCAGTCCTCCTGGTTTGCATTTTGAAGTGTTCAGCTGCAGTCTGGGGTAATATGTTGGTGTCTAAGCTGATGTGCTATCTGAGACATTTGTTTTTAATTCCGTCCTCATATTACAACAATAGAGACAGCAAACAATAAAATCAACCCGTAAAGATTTCTTGGGCTCAACCCAGCTGCTGAGCAAATTAAGGCTCTAACAATGACAAGGCTGCTGGGTTCTGGAAAGCAACTGCCAGCACTGCACTAGGCAGTGTGTCCCGGCTGTGTGTCACAGCTGCCTTCTGGGCTGTGAGAAGCTCTCCCAGCTTTGGCACACCTGGCAGTCACAGAGATCATATCTCCAGGGTTCACCTCTTCCTTCTCCTGCCATTTTGAATAGCTAGGGGGAACTGGAGAAGGAAGAGCCCTCTGGTGGTAACTGCTGCAGGGCCAGAGGGGACTGAAGCCAAGCGTCACCTCTTGCAGCTATGCATGCACTCATATAAGCTATTGCAATGGCAAACTGTAGGTCTGCAGAAAGCTGCCCAGCTCTTTCCAACCTATGTTCCTATGTGATTAATAAAGCACAGAGGCAGCACGGGATGACATCACAAGGGCATGTATTAAGGGACACACTCTGGAAAAGGTAGGTGCAACAAGAAACCCATAAGCACCTCCCCTCCTGTTGCAGGAATGACGGGCAGAACAACACCTTGCATTTCTCCAGTTCCTCCATAAAGAGACCTCAAACCACATAGAAACTATTTAGGTGCTTCAAAACATTTCCAGAAATTATCTCAATTTTACAAAATGATCTCAATCAAGTATCTTTAAAATGCCTGCCTTCCTTGAAAGACCACCCACTCATGCACTTAAACAATGCTGTGGATGTTCAGCCCCTGACTAAGGAGCTGTGTAGGGCTGCTACCAAGCTGAAACAACCTAAAGCTGCCCTCATGATGCAGAAAGGCTCTGAATTGTGTCCACGTTGCTCTACCTGGGAGCTGCTGATGAACAGCTCTGTGCCAGCACCTCCTCTCCCTGCATGCAGGAAATCTCTTCTTGTAATTGAGTAAACAGGGCCAAAATGATACTTGGAACTGTAACACGGAGCAAGGAAGAGAGGCAAACCAGCACCATAAACAGGTAAGATGGGCTGAAATTACTGTCCTGTGATTAGAGCACCATCAAGGGACACATGGCCATCAGAGGGAAACCACGCCTGTTCACAGGTTTTTGCTCTTGCATCAAACTCAGATAAAATTTGCCCATTTTGAAGCCTTTCACCTACATGCACAGAACAAAACACTGGGAAGGATGGCTATCAGTAAAATGCTGTGTGGTGTTTAGGAGAAATTTCTCATGCTAGTGCAGTATTTTGGAGCAACACTACAGAGGCTTCAAAAAAAAAAGCACAGTAGCAGCACAGTCTATAGATATTCTGCTCAGGTTTTGTTGTTTTTTTCCTTAATTGTTCTTGACTAGAGATCTTTATCCTACTGGAAAGACAAAACCTCTACATCCCTCACTAAACATTTTTCGGAATGTTTTAAAGATTCTGTTCACAGTGTATGTGCAGTCAGAAGCTTTTCTGGCTGTTTGGCACATTCTGTCCACCAGAAGAAAGCTAAATGCTCAGGTGTGAGTCCCTGCTAGGCCAGTACATTAGTCCTTCTTCTATCAACAGGTGAGCAGATCGCCATATGAAAGGCACCGCCTAACACTGGTGGACATCACTGCCCAACTGTAGGTCAAGTATTAAATTCACTTTATTTCTCATTGCCTCTATTTTGATTGACTGGTGAGTAAATGGGGCTTTAGAGTGCAAGAAGGAGTTGATGCAAGATTTTAGGTGCCTTATTAACGGCTAATGTGAAAGCACTGGAGATGCAATCACTTCCAGGCTGAGAGACTGAACTCTGAAGCGCTGTTTGGTGTCTGTCTGGGCAGGGCTCTCTCTTTGGTCACACAGCAGATGTGGGACAAACCTTGGCTGCAAACGCGCTCTGAGGGGCTCAGTGGGGCTGGGGCTGAAGCAGCAGAGCTGCTCCTGGCACACAGCTCCCACCTCCTGCCTCAGGTTCCCGAACACTGCATGAGCACCTGGCTCACTGTGTTGCCCGCAATAGCTTCTCAAGAGGACAGAACTCAGGACAAAGGAGAAAACTTCAAGCTGGTTTTCATGTAGCAATAATAACTGATGCAGCACTTTTTTGCCCCCGATGACAGGTAATTTGGTGATTCCTGTGACTGACTGACAGGTTCACAAGAACCTCTTTGTTTAGAAAGAGATCATTATGAGCAGGATAAACATGCATATTTTTTCCTTTTTTAATGTTCTGCAAGTCACTAACTGACAGACAGCAGAGTAGTGGGTGCCCCGTCAACTGAATATCATTTATCAAAATTGACACATTCAAAACAAGGCAAGGACCCGAATTAGTTACAAACTAGAAAAACAAACACAACAGCTAATATTAGAACTCAATTTATATTGCTTATGATGACCTAATGCTGGCAGACCTCATCATGTGAGATCTTCGAGCTATAAATAAATCTGGTGTAGAACAAACGAACATTTTTGAACATTTTTTACATGCAGGGCTTAATGCATTACAGTTTTTTGGCAGAACAAAAAATAGCACCAGACGAAAAACATGTCTTATTTTTAATGGAAAAACAAGCCAGAAGAACAAACTTCCAAAAAAGGAAATCTCTAATCTACGTGTGCAAGTACCCAAGCATGTCTCCAACTCTTCTCATTCAGTTTAATAAGAGAGGAAATCAGGCCAGCAGAAGTTTACAGACTAATGCAATTACAGAGTGGCTCAACAAGCGCTGATTTGTCTGCTATCTACGACACATGATAAAGTTATGCTAACAGATCTACTGCTCCTTTCCCAACACTGAATTCTAAACAATCAGTTCATCAGAAAGGATGCTTTTCATGGGAGAAAGCAGTGGTCAGCTGCTGGAAAATGTATGAATGACCACTTCTTATAGCTATTTTTAAGATCCATTAGCTAACGGAATAATTGGATTTACCTATAAATAACAATGCGTTTTCCTCAGATGGTGTTTAACATTTCTTACATCACAGGTGGAAAAAAAAAAGAATCCTCTTAGCAGGTCTAGCATTAAAAGGCAAATAAAACTAATAATCTTTGCGCTGCCTCAAAATTACCACAAAATTCCTGTGAAGACAAGGATACGATGCACCAGTAAAAAGTGACTCGCCGTAAAAAACCACTTGAAGACAACCGAGTTGTTTTGCTGTTTGCAAGTGGGACGAATGTGGGAAACAGCCTCTCTTCTGGAATGGTGCGCGGGGGCCTGAACACGGACAACAGCGGAGAGCTGGACCAGCTCCAGGTGTATTGAAAGCAGAGATCGTCGTCTGTTGGAACCACAAACACTGCAGACCGCGCACTCAGAACAAAAACACTGGAGCGCTGGCGCTTAAAGCCAAACTCCTACATTCACATCCTGATGCCTTAAAAAGTGGTTTTGAAGTCAGACACAGCTACACCTTACTGATGTGTGAACATACAGATGTAAATGCTTGACCTTTCAGATGTTCAACTTGGCAACTTTTGGAGGGATTTTTCAAGGTCCCGTCCACAAGGGAAAAACAAAACTGGATTACCGATGTGACTTGTCACGTCAAAGAATGTGAGATTCTGACAGAAAAAATGTACAGTGCTAGTTAACATTTACTACCACCTCAGCAGAAGTTATCCAGACTGCTTCATAGTGTGCTGATGTTTAATTTAAAACATCCCCACAGCAATCTACTTCTCCGAACCAAGCAAAAGTGCTGTTCAGCTTGTCTGCCGGGAGGGGAAGGACCCAGTGGGCATCCTGCCCCAGCTGGGACCTCTGGTTCGTTGTGTCAGAGCATGGAAAGAGCACGCTGCCATTCCACCCAGATCTTGTTCGCACAGCACTCTAGTACTCTGCTGGGTGGGCACCATTACAACATGTAAACTTGGACATGGACTAAGAAGTGTTTCACAGAATCACAGAATGGCTTGGCTTGGCTTGGAATGGACCTTAAAGCCCATCCAGTTCCAAACCCTCTACCATGGGCTGATTGCCACCCAGCCGATCAGGCTGCCCAGGGCCCCATCCAACTTGGCCTTAAGCACCTGCAGGAATGGGGCATCCATAGCTTCTCTGGGCAATTTTGTATGGTGTCTGCTGGTAACTTCCAAAACCACATCTGGACAGAGCTTTGCTGGGAAAATGAGCTAACCAGAATTTACCCAAATGCATATTATGCCTCCAGTCAGGGAACTTCTACCTTCTGAACGTCTCAGCAACTGACAAAGAAACAACCTGGCTAATGTGCTTATCAGCGTGTTAGCACTGACATCTCTTCTTACCAATTAGTGTAGTCACAAAAGGATAAAGAAAAGATCATGGCTTTGTGAGGTAACGTGACATCCAGCTATTACAGAAGCTCTGCAGAAATCTGCAATGTGATTAGGGGCATTTCTTCAAAGCCGAGCTAGCCCAGACTCCTACCTGAGTGGTACATCCTGCCACTATTCCAGTTGATGCACAGAATCCTCACTCTTAGGTTTGGCAGAAATTCCATTTTGGGCTCATGACACAAGCTGTAGTATGCCTGGCTGCGAGGTTCACCTCTAAACTGCAGTGAAGGATGCATGTGACTGCTGGTGGTCCTCATTCACAGCAGTGCTCAAAGGACAGGCAACAGATCCACAACAGGCTAGTCCAGTGTACAAGAGCCCGTAAAACCTAATGACTTCTAAACTGCATTACATACATGGCACTATACGTGTAGCACTCGTGAGGACACAAATGGTGACTCTCTGGTGTGTCTGCTCAGAGCCAGCATGGGAGCATAGGCCAACCCCACCTAAAGCTTTGCAAATTATGGCATAACCACAGAATCACAGAACTGTAGGGTTAGGAAGGGACCTGTGGAGATTTCCCAGTCCAAATCCCTGCTAAAGCAGGCTCCCTGGAGGGTTGCACGGGTAGGTGTTCAGGTGGGTCTTGAATATCTCCAGAGAAGGAGACTCCACAACCTCTCTGGGCAGCCTGTTCCAGTGTTCCGTCACCCCCACAGTAAAGAAGTTCTTCCTCGTGTTTGTATGGAAATTTTGATATTCCAGTTAGTGCCCATTGACTCTTGTCCTGTCACTGGGCACTGTTGAAGAGAGCCTGGTCCCATTCTCTTGACATCTGTCCTGTAGTATTAGCATTGATAAGATCTCCCTCAGTCTTCTCTTATCCAGGCCAAACAGTCCCAAGCGTCCCAGCTTTTCCTTGCAGGGGAGATGCTTCAGGCACCAATCATTTTTGTGGCCCTCTGCTGGACTCCCTTCTCCTTCTTGAACTGAGGAGCCCAGAACTGGACATGGTACTCCAAGGTGGCCTCCCAAGGTCAGAGCAGAGGGGGAGGATTACCTCTCTCACTCTGCTGGCCATGTTCTTTTTAATGCACCCCAGGACACCACTGGCCTTCTTGGCCACAAGGGCACACTGCTGGCTCATGGGCAACCTGCTGTCCATCAGGATGCCCAGGTCCCTTTCTGCAGAGCTCCTTTCCACAGGGTCAATCCCTGACCTGTACTGATGCATGCCTCCCCAGGTGTAGCACTCCACACTTGCCCTTGTTAAACCTCATCAGGTTCCTCTTCACCCAGCTCTCCAGTCTGCCCAGGTCTCACTGAAAGGCAGCACAGCCTTGTGGTGTGTCAGCCACCCCTCCCAGCTTTGTATCATCAGAAAACTTGCTGAGAGTGCACCCTATCCCCGCACCAAATTTTGACTAAAGGTGACTAACACGCTGCTTGATCAAGACATCGGTTCTACTGGAAATCCTATGAATGTTACAAAGTTATTGTTGTGCAGTCTCTTGTATCAACATGTTTCAATTCTGTAACATGAACTATATTGTAAGCACTGCCCAACTATGCCAAAACTGCAGACAAAGATACCTCACCTTGACCAGTACATCTGGAAATATGATTAAAGCTTGGAAGCTCTAGGCACAGCCCAGTTGTAAACCTCAATGTGCTAAACACTATTGAAACGTAGTTTTAACACAGCAGTAACAGCCTTCTGACAGCCCCATCCAGAGCTAATCAAAGAGGTGGTCACATGAGTGACAAGGTGAAAGCAGCATGAATGAAAAGCAGAGGCCATGCACACACTGTAAGAATGATAATTCCTAGCCTCACCAATAGCGAGACTTGAAGAGAGATGCTCAGAACGCTTCTTGGATTGTTAAGACAGACTGCAATTAACACCATAAATCAGAACTTCTCTGAAGACTGCAGGTTATGCAAGAAAAGAAGTGATTGCTCAACAAACTTTGGACAAAGCTGCCAATGCTTCAGAGCAGAAAGGCGCATGAGACATTTTTGTCTGCAATGGGAAGTGTCAAGAGAGACCAAGAGCAAAGTAATGCATGTCTTCTAACAGGAAACTGTTAGCTGTGAGTAAAATTAACGAAGGGAACAATTTAATGCAGGCTGTGATGAATGCTCCCTTGCTGGACATGTGGAATCAAAACTGGGTGTTTTTCTAAAAGATAAGCTCTAATCCAAACAGAAGTCAATTTAGGGAAATTCAGTGGTCATATCACAACATTGGTCATAACGTGATCACAGCTGACTCTTTAAACCTTCTAACCCTTGGATGTAATGAATCATGGATATCAACGGTACTGTTCCTTCCTCCAGTAAAGTGTCTGGTGATATGGTGCCTGGATGTGGGTGGGTTATGATTAATGATGCATTTTACTACAATTTTGCTCAAGAACTTTTTTTCCCTGATGATTGCTATGGCATGGACAATACTTTCTTCCAGGAATTACAACAAAAAAATGAATTCGGCAGAAGTTCAATTTTTTACCCGGAAAACCTGGTATCGTTTTGCTTCCCAGCACAAGATGAGCAAGGATGTTCTAATGGGAACAGAAGCCAAGTTTTAATTAGTCAGAATTTATACCAAAATGAGCCCAGAAGAAATTATGAGCACATAATCAGCATCTGTTTCTTACTGGTGCCAGGAAACGTCAGTGAAGTTATACAGCTGTATGCTCAAACCTATATCTACAACTGTTCGAGAAGCAGAATCAAAAGCCTTTCTCGCTGAGTGAGAACAGCGAATGTGGAGCTGAGCTGGAAACAAATGAAGACTACTTCTGGCCATCATAGAACCTGCTGAAAACACCACCGCTTCCTTGCCCCAGAGATCTTTATTACCTTCCTTCTGCCCCCTCCAGCCTGCGGCACTGAGGGTGCTGGGACTGCCATTTCTTTTCAGCTTCACGACACGACTTCCCTGTGCTTTCTGTTTCCAGATGGATGGATCTGCTTATCCCTCATCTTATCCTGCCTTTGTTCCTGCTTATTCTATTCCTTCAGCATTTCTAGCATCTCCTGACACCATTATTTCATTTCTGTTCCACTGGCTGACAAACCACTGGGATTCCTACATGCATGGTGTTAAGATACAAATTCTAAATTCAGGCTGAGGTCAAGTGAGATGAATGCATGATATTCTGCACCTGTGAAGCAATTCTTTGGTGTTTGCAGCAAGTTTTGTGGATGTCTGGAGCTCCCACTTGCGGTCTTCTGGTTTTCAGATTTTTGTTAATATTGGTTGAATTATTCCTCTGGTGCCTAGATTACTCATTGGATTGGATGTTGCATTCAGAAACCTTGCTTTCAATGATCAGCAACAAGACTTACTGAGGGTATTACTCTTCATTTTGCCAACAGTGATGCCCAATATCAACACAGATTTACAGTGAAGGAAATGTGAAGAAAAGTCAAAGCATTCTTGCTTTTAGAAGATAATATTCTAAATTAGATACTGAGGTCCCAGAATTATTAACATATTTTTCTCATTTACATTTCCTGAACTTTGGAACAGGATTTCCTGTTTTGAAATTGCCATGCTACTTAAGCACAACCAGATAAATATCACTGGACTTCAGTATGGGAACTTACTACTTCCATGCAGCTGACCACCTCTCATTGGAACCGCTCGTCCTTTTATTTTTGCTTTTAAAGCCCACAGAAATCTTACTTCTAAAACTTCGATTTTTAAAAGGTTTGAGTTACAAGTTATGGAATATACAAGAAAACATTGTTTATGTTGTGTTTCTTTTTTTGATTCTTCTTTTTTTTTAACATACCAAAATATAGATGTTTAACAAATAATATTTGTATTTTTCAGGAGAAAATTGAAAATGTCTTCCTTTCCCTGAAATATCACTCTCAAATCCTTAAAGCTATTCAAACTCCATTCCCACAAGCCTTCTCTTCTATCCATCAAAAATGTAATTGTTTGTTCTAATTATGTTACTATGTCTTATTCAACACTTAATATCAGGATTAAAGACGGGCAATTAACAGAATATGCCAGAATAGAATAGAACATTATCCCTGCACAACTATAGGCTTGCCATGGGAAGAGGTTTTATTGCCTGAAGCATGAAGGAAAAGAACTTTCTTCAACAGCACTACATTAACAATGCTTATAATGCCAATCACAGATTGCCAAAAGACACTGCAAAACCAAGTGTTTATTAAACAGGTAAAATGGGATCAGCTGCACATGATGGATGTTATCCAACACCTAGGTTACATACTTCGGTTTAGTACCTCACTGGTGAAAATCAGACATGCTGTCTCAGCACCAGTTTTGAAAAAATGTGTCAGGTAGCACAAACTGCTAATAATGCTGTACATAATATTTACTTAAACAGAAAGGAACAGTTCAGCTCAGCACTGAGATGCTTGAGATCATGATGACGAAGCCATACAACTGTCTTCAAAGACACCCTCTCCTCTGTTTGAGTGAGTAGAAATAACAGCACCCCAGTTAACAGATCATTATTTCTCTCAGACATGGAGTAGTTTTGCACCTAGATAAAGGAAATGAAGAGCAGAGAATGAAAGCCCATGCAGCTGAACACCTAACTTGTGTGAAAAGCAGATGGCAGTGAATGCTTCCACACCTTGGGCAGACCTCTCCCACACAGGGTCAACACTAAAACCTGAAGGCTGAGAGGGAAAATGAAAGCAGCAAGGAACTGGGATCACCTTTGGAAAGCAGAAGCATGAGCATCATGTTGCAACAGGAACAACAAGCTAGAAGTGGCTTAAATGCCATTTGCATTTGATGGTACTAAATCTCTCTAATCATACAGCAATCTAACTAATTCCATTTGAGCAGACGTCATTACTGAAGTCCTTCAAAATTAAGAAACTCCTTTTAAAAGCACAAAACTCTCTTTATAGAATCCTTTTTATTTTTCTTGTGTTTTTTAAGCTCCTGGAGGTCAGCCTGACATTCGAGAACTTTTCTCTGCAACCAGAAAAAGCAAGCAACTTTTCCTTAATTATTTTTAAAGCAAGCCATTTTTTTTCTGTACTTCTTCAATTGTATGACCTGAAAGTTCAAGAGGAATGCTAACTATTGTGAAACTAAGAGCCAGAAAGACCGGCAATACAGGAGGGATGTAACCACTGATAAGAAAGCACCATCCAGCCACGCTGCGTGTTTGTTACCCTTTCTTCTTCAATGCTGAGAACAGGACTGGCACTGCACGATCACAATCTATGTAATCAGAGAGTCATCTGCTGCTGCTGCATAATGTCAAGCACGAGTCAGCTTGTCCTAGGATGTTTTCATATTTATTTGTTACCAAGACAGACTACCGGTCTGAAATGGCACTCCGTTTCCAAGATGAGATGACGATTTTCCACCGTGTCAATGCGTCTAGGAACAAAGATTGTTTTAAGGACTGGAGAGTTACGTTAGAAATCAGCCTCAAGAACCTCCTTCCTGGAAAATGCCAGGAAATTGTATCCGCTCTGTACTCCGAAGAGAACAAGCCAGGAGTTAATTCATCTGAATCACTGAAGACATACTGAGAACAGCTTTGGTTACCTATGGGAATTTATTTGCTTGAAGTGCTGGAGTTAATGTACGGTAGTTAGAATCTGACAACTGTCAGCTAGAAACATTATCTGAATGCAATCATAACCTGAGCACTTCTTCCAAGTCTTGCTGTTAGCATGCCACCTTAAAATGCACTAAATCTGGAGATGTTGCAATAAATACCATGTGTACAAAGGAAAAACAGCACCGAGCTGAGCAAAATGTACCTCATCAAAGTGAAAGGACTCTATCTACCTTTGCAGATAAGGCCTTTCAGTTTCATCTGAGCTTAAACTCAGAACAATTTATTGCAAACACGGAGCACTCAACAGTTAAGTCACACACCTGGATAGGCTGCGCCTCTGCTTTGGGGAATTTATGTTCCTGCAGTTTCTCCTTGCTTCCTACGGGCTGAGCACAAATTTTTAAATGAGCAGCATTCATTAAATCAAATTACTGGTAAAACCACATTGCTAAATACGCTCCTAATTAGTCTTAGAATAGTTTTGCTGTGCACCAGGAGACCAGAGGTGGCTGTCTTTTCACTAATCCCATCTGCGCTAACTCCAAAGCCCCTAGCAATAACGTTAAAGGAAAACATACTGAGGGCACCACTATAAGTAGTACCAACTAACTACGGCCACAGAATCCACATACACCCACTACCACACCACTCAAACCAGGAGTTTTGCTGTTGGTTTCCACAGGAGTAGGCTTGAAGTCTTTAGTGTGGAAGGCAGCCTTCGTGTATGTCAAAGGTGAGTAGTACAGTCTTCCAAGCATGAAATGCTAAATGGAGATTTTGGCTGGCTCACGATCTTGCAAAAACAGCAAGGATGAAATATTGCAGCATTCCTCCAGAAAGGTCAACTGCATGCTCTCATCAGCTGTCTAATTAATATGATTTAATACATATTAATGTAAAGAAATGCCTGCAAAGTCAAAAGTTAACATGAAATTTATCACTGGCTAGACTAGTTAGCTCATTTCAATAGAGAAACACAGATACTTGGTGGAAATAAACAAATATTTATATTTATATTAACTGATATTGTTTGTTTTCAAAATCTGCAAGGCAGAACTGTAACCCAAGGGCCACAGGCAGCTTCCCCATCATTGCCAAATGCATGGTTTCAAAGCTTCCTACCCACAGAAAGTCCTGTGGAATTTACTCCTCCTGAGCACAGCTGTAAATAATGCCTCCAGCTTGGTCTTAGACAGTTGTCTTTGCATGTGTGTAACAAACACATTGCTGTGGACAGCAGGCTGTGCCTTCATAGGCTGGCATGGCATAGCAGGCATGACCATGCATTTGGGAGTGCAGTATCATGTTTTATGGGAAAGCCATCTCTGTCTGTTTTTGAGAAAGCAGCTAAGGAAAGAAAGCTGACGGCCTGACTTATTTCAATGAGGCAGCCACCTCTGCCCAGCAGATTTCACTGGACCAGAAATACACACTTCCTTGTTTGAGCTGGTGTCACAACCACACAATCGTACTGCAGTGACAATAGAGGATTTTAATCTTGCAACCTCTTTGACAGAAAGTGGGCAAATGAAAATTTGATAAGTATGTTCCCCAGGCATCCTATTTAATTTTTGGCTCAGTTAGTACCCTGAATCAAAGCCCAGAGACTGAACCACAGCCAATACTGGCATTCTGTTTTCTGACACCTTTGTGCATTTGGATTCGAACATCCTGAATTTACTGTCATTGCTCTAGTACTTGAGGCACTCTGCAGTGCATACAGTTCAATGAAGAATGTCATGCCTTCAGGGATTCTCTGAACACATGGCCAAATTTTCTTTTCATCCACAGCTTCTGGTACATGGGGCGTCTCAGACACGCTGTAACTTACGACTACGGAATTGTATTAAAAAGACAGAACCAGGACAAAAAAAGCACTGCACAGAACTTCCTGAATATATATATATCAGTAATGCTAGATTAAGACACTGGGTTAAAAAAAGATGATAAGAGCTTCTTCAAAAATGATCTTTAGAGACTTGCTAACTGTGAAAGCTAGGAGAGCATACTGCAGATTTGTACTTTTCCAGAAGCTTTTGCAATACAATGAGGCACAGCGAATGCTTCTAAATGTTACTCTGCCTTGCTGCTGTATGTGCATGGGTGAACACAATGAGCACCTGTACGTGTCTGGAATTACAGAGGGCTGGGGCAGCCAACAGGACAGGAGGAATCAGGCAAACCGTACCAGAATTCATTGACATTACAGGGTGGAAAGGACACTGAGCTCTTTCCATCCTCATATAACTGTTCTAAATATATCTAGATCAACTCTGGCAGAAAACCTCTGCAGAAGGAGATCCCACCAGCATCCTGGAGACACTGTTCAGGGGTGACTTCACACAGGCATCAGCATTTCGGAAGTCCTAGCGCTGCCCAACCCCTCCTTGACACCACAATAAAGATAAATAAGTAAATAAATAAGCTGGGAAAACTATAACCCAGCAGCCCAGGAGCACCCAGCATTAAGAGTTCCCGTGCCAAACAGGCATGGACATTATCATGGTCCTGTGAGAGCACCACGGTCCCAATTCACTGAACAAACG
Organism: Pavo muticus; assembly: GCA_016647715.1. NCBI lineage: Eukaryota > Metazoa > Chordata > Aves > Galliformes > Phasianidae > Pavo > Pavo muticus. The sequence goes on from JACDJE010000260.1 coordinate 563,443, forward strand.
ACACACAGCACATGTTGCATTGTCACAAGCATGCAGAAACATAAAATCTGGAATTATTTTTTGGATAACTTTTGGTCCTTTTATTACTTAAGACACTGGACATTTCTGAGGTCAGCAAGTAGATAAGGACATTATCCTTACACTCACTGAAATACATTTTAAAATCTGATTTACCCAAATTAAAACAGGAGAGATTACTTATGTTCTTTTGGAAGGCTGTTGTATAGGTGTTGACAGCACAAAATACCGGCTCCATCCCAAAGATTATATAATGAATAAGTGACTTACAGAACCTGTACAGTTTGCATCCCTTAGGACGGACAGGATTAGAAAAGGCATAGTCAGAATGAACAGGCAACAACAACAAATGGAATATCTCCTAGTAGAGAAAAGCATTTTAGTATGCCTCAGTCCTTCTGTTTGCAAGTATGCACTTTCTAGACTGACTTTGATATTTCTATAGAGATTTATGATATTAAAAAATCATAAAAGCTGGTAAGAAGTAAGTCTTGAAATTTATACAAACAAAATGAGAGAAACAGCACTTTAATTTTGATTTGCTTTTTTCTCAGTGCAGGGGGACGGCAGAAAAGAGCCAATCAGGGTGTAGTATTTAGAAGCCATATATTTCAGTATTTCTTTGCTACTTTTGAGGCTAGAAACCTATTTCAAGAATGGACGGTATTTCTGGCATTTGTCATTTCTGGAAGGAAAAACCATACCAAATATTTCAAGAGCTGAGATAAAATCAGAAGAGTTGAGGACATGCAACAGGTATTTTTGAATTGCAAAGTAACTCTTTCATATTAAATGCCACCAGAGACCAGGGGACGGCTTTCATGGAAAAACACTGCAGTGTACTGTGAGAGTAACTATACAAATAATGATATCCCAAGCTAATTTAAATTTACACTTTTCAGATGTCAATCTTGCTGATAGTTGTTCTGCTGCTACAGTTAATTGCAGTACTTTCGTGAGTCCTCAAGGCTAACAGTCTTGAAGACAATCCAATTTAGGAGACAACCAGCACGTATTAAGCAACTAAAGGGACTCAGAATCAGAAGACCTGGATTTCATTCTCCTATCTTCTGCTGACACGCTGCATGACCTTGAATAAAATACTTAACTTATCCAGGCTTCAATCCTTCCTTAACATGCATCTCCTAAGACTGCTGTGAGGTATAATTAATTAATTCATGCCTATAAATCTTTCAAAAGCTTAGTGATAGATAGGAATATGGAAATAAAATTATTAGCAGTATTTTCCACTTGCAGATGGACAGAGTGACGTAGAAGCCCTTCTCTATTGTACTGCTCAATAGGAATAGAAATGCAGAGACACATAAACATACACAACACACAACTTCTTACTCATTCCTTCAACACTAGCAAAATGGGAGTAGACAGTGCAGGAATAAACATTACACGCTGCTACAGAGGAAGGGATCTCTGACATTGCCTGTCCTTCACAACACATTCTTAAGATTACAGATTACGCATGTGTAAGAAAAGTATGAAAATAAATTGCTCTTACCCGCAGCCCCTGCTCCATGGACAAGCAGAGGACCTGCCAGGGTGCCGTGTACCTGAACATGTTTGGCCCCTTCTGTAGACAGACTAAATAGCAAAAGGCACGCAAGTATCTCAGGTCTCCTGGCTGCTTTTCATCTGAGGGATGCCTGAATTGAGAGAAATTCCTCCAGCTGTACACTCCAATGGCCTCTCCAGCAGAATCTAAGACACAGCTACAGCCATTCCACTTGCACCCGGAGGAACTGAATAACTAATTCAATAAGAGGCTTTTTTCTTAGGAAGAGCTTAGCTCAAACTCAATTAGCATAAATAGGGTGATAACCTTTGAACCTCCCACTCCTCCTCCTGGAGGTCGCTCCCTCCCCTGCAAATCTTGGATCTGTTTGTTTCCACCGGTGGCATTTGACTCCACTTTAGAAGCTATCAGAGATCATCTCAGCTATTTCTCACATTTGTCGCAAAGATTTGTCACTTCATTACTTTTGCTATTATGTTCTAGCTGGGCTCAAAGGAACTCCCTTTTCCTGCAGAAAGGAATGATCCTGCCTTCCCCTCTTGGGCATGGTGTTCTCTCTTTGGCAATGTGCAGCATCTTGCTGAAGAGATTCACACACATGCTGCTATAAATGCTCCCATGAAAAAGCCACTGCAGTAAAAAACAAACAGCAACAACAACAACAAAACAAAACAAAAAACTCAAACCAACCAAAAAACTACCAGCCTAAATGATACTGAAAGGTTTTCTCCAAAATGCATGAAATGAACTCTTTGAAACACAGGAAATGTCATATACTGTCATCTCGCTTGTAATAAGCTTTCCCTTTAAAAGGCTCATTAGTTTTGCAGACCAAGGCCCAGACTCCATGAGTCTGAACAACATAAAAGAGCAAAGCTTTGTTATTTGCAGCATTTATGAGATTTTACTGATGAACTGAAATAGCACTTCCATATCCTGATAATGCCTTAGAAACCTGTGGGACGCTGCACGCATGCAAATCCAGCCACACAGATCAAACCACTGGCTTATCTTGGCTTTTCTTTTTCTTCAGCAGAGGAAGAAGTAATTGTAGGTTTATATTGACTCTAATCTGACTTAGGGATCTTCACTATTTTATCTCCTGCCACAGTCCCACACAGATAAGACACAAAGAGGCAGAGGAACAGTGCGAGAATCATCCTTATGAGCTCAGTGTGCCCAAACAGCAAAGCACTTCTGCAGGTGAGCCTCAGAAGTCTGGGCAGACCCAGCAGAAACATTCACACATTTGATGGTTTTGTTGAAAAGAGTTCTCTGAGAAAATCACTTTCCTCATAAACATGCTGTCCTTCATGGTGCAGTGGCAGTCAGTCACCAGAAAAACAAGACAAGTGCAGGCATCACCAAGGCTTGGCCAGCAACCAACGCACAGGTGAACACCGACTCGGCTGAGATGTCTGTTACAACATCCATGTCTGTTGCAGAGACACAACTGACAAGGAAGAGGGGCTGCCTGCAAAATAGTGAAAGAGCAGGTTTCACAGGATCAAAACCAGACGTTACACATAGTGCTTAACAGTGGCTTTAATAATGCCAGTAGGCCTTCACTCCGGGAGCATGCGAAGCTGGGGCTTCGTGCTTTGACAAAGCCTTCTGAAACTGCCTTCTGAAAGCTTCAAATGATTACAGTTATTTCTTCAGTAGCTGGAAGTGATTTAAGCCAGAACAACCCAGGTACCGTGGCTAATATTTCAGCGATTAAAATGCTTTTAGAACAATCTGAACGAGAGCAGATGACAAATCCTGTCCCTCAGTAAGAATCCGGACATGACGCTAACATGGATTACTGGAGGACTTAGGTTACAAAGGCAGGAAAGATGAACTGCCTTGTGCTAAAGTGACATGCACTTCTTTGCAGGCTGGGAGTGTGGCCAAGGGTAGAAGTTTTGGTGAGAAACAGCCGTTCCACACACCCCTTCAACATTCCCTTGGCCGGATAAGCAGATATCTGCTGGAATGGAAACAACTCTGTTCACATGCACCATCATCTTTTATCCTCTTTAATATCTTCCGTTTTTTATTAAACGCTCTGGTCATTACCCACATAACACATTTTCATCACAGAATTTAATTCTGAAGGCCAATGAGAATATAAAGAAAGAACAGAGCAGCTGAAGAATTAAGTACTGTTCTGCAGAGTCAACAGTGAAGTATGTCCCAAATCTGAGTTATCCCAAGAAGTATCCTAAGGTTAATTTTTTTTGGCCCAATATAGCCTATTAAGCAAGCTTCTTAACGAGAAGGTCTTTGATCTTTGTTTTTCCAAGAGGACAATCTGACTTGTCTTGAATAGCTCGAAAACTGCTAGCCAAGAAAGCATACTATGGCATTTCATCCTTTAGGATAGTTATTTAGGACAGTTAATAAATTGTAAACAACAGACTAAAGCTGTTTTTATATCTTTTGCATTACAAAATATTCGTACCCACACCACTTGATCCACACCTGTATGAATACAGTGTGCTTCTTTTCCCAGAAGTTAGCCCTCTTTTCCCCCTGGCATTACAGCCTTCCCTCCCTCTCTTATTAACAGAAAGACAGGACTACTGAAACCCTATTACTGGTTTTAAATGAGAGATGGTGGAGATGCTGTTTCAGGAAATTAATATCAACACTCCCATACTCCATAATAAAACAGTTGAGTCGTCTTATAGAAGAACAGTCAACAGATACGAAATGGAAACTATGAGGAAATATGTCCATATAGACCCCCCTGAGTGAGGGTCTATGTACACAGACGGTACATGCCAATGGATGCCCAATCTGCTGGAAAGTCCTTCCCTCTTCCCTCTTAACACCACTTACACCACAGACAACACTTAACACCAGGAGGAAGCTTTCCGGGTGTCAGACATTAGTCAAAATGCGAACACTCACAGCATTTCTCTCCAAAGGGACATTTTCAGGAAAACTAGAGTTGAAATCTTCTTGGAAAATGTAGGCAGAATGTACAGTAGCAATGTCAAATGCAATCAGTCCCCACAGGAGAATGCGAGGCACATACCAATAAACATCACACCCACATTTTGTGGTTTGCATTTCTCAAGCAAGGGTCATTCAATTTCCTGTGAGACTCCGACAGCACAGGATTTACCAGCGCTGCCTTCCTACACCTCCTTTTATTTCCCAGTAAAGACAAAGCCTTTGGATACAGTTAAGAACTCACTCAACTGATCAAGCCACAAATGTTGTCTGCTTTCCAGTTGTCCATGAGTAAAGATGATGAGACATGATGTCAGATACATGGAACGTCCTGCTGAGGAATGCATGTGGCTAAAATACCAGGCTGGAATTTATGAGGTCAAATCCAATCCCAGGCCATGATGTCTTGGAGAAATCACTTAATCTCACCGTGCTTTTTATCAGAAAGGTGTTTACAGCTTACTTTGCAAGTTTTGTGCAGAAAGCATGCTTATGAAGATACTTGCTGATATAGATTCTGGAAGTGACACTAAGGTAATAGAATTTCATGAAAGTCCTCTGTTTTTGTATGCAAAGCGCAAACAAACCTGGTGGGAGACAGAATGCATGATAGCGCTCTGTTTTTCCCTAACAAAAAGTAACAAAAAGTTGGAAACTGGGTTTGTACCTGTAGACTGGCTGGCACAGGACACTGCTATTTAGGAGCCAGAGACTCAGTCTTGGAAATGAACACTTAAGAAACTGGACGGTTTGGCAACAGCTAAATACATGGTTTGATGGTCTAAAATTTGGGCAAAGGTGTCTGAAGACGCACTTGGGCGCTTAATCTTCCTAGTCTCAATCTGTAATTACTGAACTTCTTGTGCGCAATGTTGTGATCGCAAGAACTAGCCTGTAGGACTGAAAAACACAGCCCAAGAATTCAGCCTGCTGAGCTCTCTATGAAAAGAGTGACAGGTATTTCTTGTATCTGTTGCTCTTTATTATTACTGCTATGGCTCAGCTGTACCGCTCCTCCCTCTCCACGGCAAGCGTCCTCCTGCAGGAACACAGACCTGTTTTTCCGTTCCTGCCTCATAATGGGAAAGGAGTGAGCTAGAAACTTTGAAGATGCTAATCTCTAAATCTCCTGATTTAAATTTGCCACTTTGTGCATCTCATATGTTCTCTTCTTTTTATTACCCTATTTTACTTGTGACACAAAGGAGCAGATTCTAAGTTATCTCTAGCAGTAGGCAATCTGTGCAAGACCTCAGATAGTACATCAAAAATACACAATGTCAGCACAAGCCCTAAAAGGCTAAGTATACTTCTACACACAAATTAAAATGTTTAGAAAAAAGAGCTATGTTTTATCCAAGGTGAATGTGAAGAGCATGCTGTGGCTTTGTGGAAGAAAGTAAAGTTCTCATACATGAGGTTAGGAGATGACCTGCTGGAGATGAGTTCTGCACAGAAGGACCTGGGGGCCCTGGACAACAGGTTGGCCAGGAGCCAGCAGTGTGCCCTTGTGTCTAGCAAGGCCAATGGTATCCCAAGGGACATTAAAAAGAGCGTGGCCAGTAAGTCAAGGGAAGAGATCCTCCTCTTCTACTTTGCCTTGGTGAGGCTGCATTTAGACTACTGTGTGCAGTTCTGGGCTCCCCAGTTCAAAAAAGACAGGGATCTCCTAGAAGGAATCCAGCAGGGGGCCACAAAGATGATAAAGAGCCTGAAACATCTCTCTTATGAGGAAAGACAGAATAACCTGGGTCTGTTCAGCCTGGGGAAAAGAAGAATGAGGGGGGAACTAATTAATGTTGATAAATATCTACAGGGAGGTGAGAGGCAAATGGATGAGGCCAGGCTCTTCTCACTGGAGCGCAGCGATAGGACAAGGAGCAATGGCCTAAAACTTGTACATAGGAAGTTCTGTACTAACATGAGGAAGAACTTCTTCATAAGGGTGATGGAGCAATGGAAGAACAGGCTGCCCCAAGAGGTTGTGGAGTCTCCTCCTATGGAGATACTCAAGACCAGGCTGAACATCCAACTGTGAGACCTATTGTAGGATACCTGCATTAGCAGAGGGGTTGGACTCAATCTCTTGAGGTCCCTTCCAACCCCTGTGATTCTGTGATTCTGTGATTCTGTGATGAGAGCTGATGATTAGGTGCTAAACCCAAAACTTTGTTCTTTTTTCATGCAGATTCTTTCCATAAATCTTTTTCTCCATCCATAGAAGTTTACAGTTTTCTTCCGTAAACCCCCAGTGATATAATACTTCTACTATTACTAAATGTCCACCCAACTACCAAAAAAGTGCAATTACTGGGAAAACACAGTGTGTACTGCTTACAACATCAGGTTATACTAGGCGCTCCACTGCAAAGGGCAGTTCAGACAGAACACAGGCAAAAAGTTTCTCAGCACCACAATATCTTCTCAGTACTTAACAAAATCTTATCCCATGAAGAGAAAAAAACATTTATTCTTAAAACAAAACAAAACCAAACCAAACCAAACCAAACCAAAAACCTGTTAATTAGATGACTACGGTCTGGACTATCAAAGTCTGCTAAGATGAATTCAAATAAACAGCAGAAACTTGAGGAACACTACCTTCTACTCTCTGTTTGAAAGGAAAATCAGTAAGGAAGAAGGATAGGAAAAAAAGAAGACTGCCCAAATGCCCTGTACAGCAGCTGCACATGAGAGCAGCTCTTCAGGCCACATTTCTCAGAAGGAATGCGTGAGATCATAAAGACCAAGATCTTAATAGACACTGGATGCACACCTCCCTTGAACACATCATTCTGAGCCTCGGTGATGACAGAGCAGCATGTGTTATTTTCACACCACACACAGAGAATGACTTGTGAAGGTGAAGACCTTTGTGAGCTCAACATATTGCCAAACAAATCCTGCCACCACAAATGCAGGAAGGAGATTTTGTAAGGCACAGTCTAGCCCTTGGATATCAGCAACCTGTGTTTTTGAGACGTGGCTCACAAACACTGAATTAAAAGGGCATCTAACCTTACTGTGGTTTTGACTGGGCTCATTCACTGGTAGTCATGTGGCTCTGCAGGCAGGAAATCCTGAATTCTCACTCATATTCTTTTCACATCAGATCTAACTCCTGCTTACTCACCTTTTAACCTCCAAAGGACCAAAAGTCACACACTTTTACAAGTGAGAAAGATGATAAAAATCCTGAAACAATTAATAGAAGAGGACACAGATACTCCCTTAAATTCTTGACTGTAACCAGGATTTTTAGTATATGATCCAGGTCACGCTTGGCTGTCCTGGAAGATACTGAATGATTGCTTAAAAATCGTTTTCTCAGCTGTCCTTGAGTACCCCTCCCTAAGCAACATGTCAGTCATCCCTGAGCTGCCCATACAATGCAATGGTCATGGAAGTGCAAGCTCTTTTGAAAAAGACAGGCAGAAAATGTCATCGGTGCTTATAAAACCCGAGTCTCAGGATCACATGTAGCATCTCCACAGAACACAGCCCTTTCATCAGCTCAGCAGCAGTTCTAACAGAGACACCGTAGCCGTGCTCAGCTCCTCCCTGGCCATGCTGGTTTTGGCTGTCTGTCTGGTGATATAGCTGAAAAGCAATCTCAGTAAAAAGGACAAAAAAGAACTGGCAGATGTTGAGCTGGATTCAGCTTCCGAATGAAAGAGGCATCATCCTGCCTTTTTCTAAGCATGACATTTACTTTGGATGGCCAGCGACTAACGCAGACATCCCCCCTAGACCCGTGAAACTCATTCAGCTCATGGTCAATGCAGTGTGCCTGTACAGCTCAAATCCACGAATGTGCTTGTCAATTGCACGGCCTGAGGCTCACAGCAAACCTGCTGTAGGAACCTTAATAAATGCATGCAGTGTTTACACTGACACAAGAAGGAAACAAGATCTCCCGTCTCATTCAGTTCCATCACCTGTTTCAGCAGCAAAGCATGCCAGCTAATCCTCTTCATAAACTTAGCTGAGCTTGGTCTTAAAAACAGCTATGAATATTTGTTCCACAGTTGCCATGGAAGTGTTCCTCTGGTCCTCAAGGACTGGCTTCCAGTTTCTCTTCTACATTCACTAAAGGCTAGCTTATCCCTCTTTGCTCTTTTGCCAGCCCTGAGCGTTTGCTTTAGCAACCTACTACTCTTCTTGGTGCTTCCTTCCTTGAGGCAGACATAAAACTCTGATGTATCCCAGTCTGCATTTCCCCAGACTAAACAAGTAAAGTCTCCTCAATCTCAAACTGCGTGCCAGGCTTTCCATCTCCCTGTAGTCCATCCAGGCCCTCACTACAGCATCAAGTCATACTTTTGGAGCATAACTGACAGAAATGCACACAATACTGCAGACACATTCTTAGCAGTGGCATCTACCCAGTAGCATTCCCATTTCTCCATCCCCTTCAGAAGTGTTTTGATGACAACTGTCCGTAGCCGAAGTATCGAGAACTGCTCTTTGCACAGCAGAAAGCAAGCAGGCAGGAAGAGCACAAGGCCACAGGGCATGCTCACAGTTACGCTGCTCTCTTCTGAAAGGGTCACGCCAGTGAGATGACAACAGCTGCAAGCAGATGGGCACTTCAAACATAGCTATTTTCTCCAAAATAGTCAGCAGCAGCAACAACTGTGCTTGAAAGGCAGTCAGGCAGTGCACTGAAAGTATGTCGTCCCCCCCCAACCACCTCTCCGATGGGCTGACACAGTTTCTTACCCTCTATTTGTCTTCCAAGCAAAAATGACACTGCACTAATGAGTGAATGATTAAGAACCAGCCCAGGCTACTCTATGCCCTGGATACAATTACCAAAGTTACAGTGCCAAGCTAAACACTTGCAGCTCATTTCCTTTGCATGAAATGGCATCAGAAGGGAAAAACAAAGCAGAGGCTGCCCGCACAGCACTCTATCCACAACTTCAACAACTTCAGGAGAAAACCCTTTCTTCCTTCGCACTGTGCTCAGTTTGACGGTAACCCACATCTGAGCTTATGTGCGCTGACTTTTCCTCTAGAAGAGATCAAGCTGCCCAAGAACGGAAGGAGGGAGAAGGAGAAAGTGCAGTCCCCATCAGGAAGCCCCAATCAGCATCAGCTATATGAAGGCAGGGGACACTGTCAGGACAAACAGCCTGGCCATTGAGGCTTTAAAATAATTCATACAGAGTAAATTAAAGCCAGCTGGAAGAAAGCCATGCTGGAGAGGGGAAAGGAACACATCTCTGCCAGCAGAGTGAAATGATGGCTTTAAAGTCAGTCTTTCTTTGCTTTTTTTTTTTTTTTTTTTTTTTTTTTTTTGAAGTTGGGAGGAAGATCTGAGCTACACAGTGGAATAAAGATGTAGTCTCGGATGCATCTTCTGGAAGCACAGCTCTGCTAAGAATTAATTTATCTGCACCCAAAGAACACCAGAGTTAAGAGGAGAAAGTACTAATCCTTACACAAAGAGGAAGAAAGTAAAGAAATACAGAAGTAAGGGGTGCAAGTTTACAAAAAATAGGTGGGGATTTCTCTTCTTTACCAGCACTGCTCATCTGATGGAGAAACAATCACACCAGATGTCTGAAGGACACTTCTCTTAACCGTGTAGCTAGTATGGTAGTATTATGACTTCTGTGATAGTCTAGGATTAATACCGTACGTACTTGTGTCAGATAAGGGATGGAATCACACACTCCTTTGGAGATGAACCTGGCACTGTGAACCATTAACCCAGGACTCATTTACTTTTCCTCAGAGATGGTCGATTTTGCATCACTACACAAAAAATTCAAAGTAAACTGTCCCTAAACACAGCTTGGGTAATCCAAGGTGACTGGGACCAGCTCCACTCAGCCCCAAATATTAAAACATGCAGCATGTTAGCCCCTCCCTCCTAACTCCTTCATAGTTCTTGCAACCTCATTTTTGTCTTTTATTCTTCTGCAGCACTCTAGTCTATCCTTTCTGCCATGAACTGTTCTAACCAAGACCTATGTCCTGCCGAATCTTTGGAGAACAAGCTCTGTCTCCAAAATACATCTGCAGGCACCATGTTCTTTGATAAGGATCACTTCTGAACCAAGAGAATTCATGAGAAATAAGGATCCTTGAATTCACCAACGGACAAGTTGCACCACGAGAGGTTCAGGTTGGATATTATAAAAAAAAATATTCTCAGAAAGAGTGGCAGTGTACTGGAATGAGCTGCCCATGGAGGTGATGGAGTCACTGTCCCTGGAGATGTTCAAGAAACGTGTGGATGTGGGACTGAGGGACATCGTTGGTAGGCATGGTTGTGAGGGGTTGATGGTTGGACTCCATGATCTTAGTTCCAACCTTAATGATTCTTGATGACAACCTTAATAACAAGGATAAAAGCAGAAAATGTATGTCTCAGCAAGAAGGTATGAAACAACGACTCAGTGTTCTTGGTTTTCACAGAGGTAGAATAAGCAAAAAAAATTCCTCTGGATGAACTCCAGTAAAAATCCAGCCATGTCTAGTTAAATTTATCCTAGTCAATTCAATTAATAAATATCCCACTTGCTCAGCTCTGGTCAAATGTTTCTCCACCTCTGTGTGCAACTTCTGTAGAGTTCTGATGGATGTTCAGCATTGCCCTAGCCCCTGCTGCCATTTTTTCATTTCCTATCAATACACAAAGTTTCATCCTATTTTAAATCTCAGCAGAAACAACAGTCTCCCATTGTGTGCAAAGCACTCAGTTGCCTTAGGGCACACTTTCTTCCTTTAATCCTCCATTATAATGACCTTTTTTTTTCTTGTGTCTTTTAGCCCAATCCCTTTAAAAACAGGGAGAAAATCTCCAACAGGATTTGTACAAATCCGCTCATTTTCTGCTCGTTAATTAGTTATAATGAAGCAACATATATATGGGAGCTATGAAAAGTTACTGCCCTGCCCCTTGAGCCTCTGTGAAAATCACTGAAACAAAGGAGATCACTGCATGCCCTCATGTGCACTCTTCCTGGCCCACTGACTGGCATAAGGTGTGAGGCAGCCACCTGCGCTCCACACCAAGACAGCTTCATCTGCTCCATGTTTCTAGCTGACCTGTGCTTTCTTCACAACAACTGGAGCTTTTTCCAGGTGGCATTAATTGTGCTTAACGAATAGCCCAGAGCAGATGGAGGCTGGGCCAGGCAGAGCTTTCCCTTGGTCCAGATGTCAGCCCTGCAGGGCACAATCACGGGAAGTAACCTTCGCACACACACAGCAACATCCAGACGTTCTGCATTCGTCTGCAATCACAAACAATCCTGCTGCCCCTGCTAACATTTTCATAGCAACTTTTCATGTTTCTTGCACAAAACTTCATATTGTCTGTTGGGACAGACAACTGCTGCTGTTGAACAAGATTCTCACTTAGAATATTAAGTATTTTTGGAAAGTGCTCCAGGCATGAGCAACTGCCTGGAAGCCCAGAAGAGGCTTTTTTTCTGTGCACTGTGTCACCACAATACATTTAGACAACATATCTGCTGCTCGTATTTAATTGGTAGCCATATGCTTACTGCAACAGCCTCTCTGACCTGCTTCATAGCGTGCTGTGTGGATACTGGGATGGCTGAGCATCACACAACCACAGAGACTTCTTTGGCTCAGGGCACTGAGATCAGCTGTTTCTTCCATGGAGGACTGTCACTGAATTACATCTGATAAAAGATGATGATAAATTAGTTTTAAACCCCAGATTCAGTTCAAGAGGTTGCTTATGTGCATGAAGCCATTTGTGGCTGAGGTAGGACCCTTTTCATCAGTGCTTGCAGCTCCCATTTGCAGTGATGGGCATAACATAACAATAAATAGGATTCCTAGATTTGAACAATGTCTGGAGCAAGGCTGCTCCAAAAGTAGTGCCTCCTGTTCATTTCCATGTAAATGACAACAGATACAAAGGGCACAACAACAGTATTTGATAGAGCAAATTCTCTGCTACAAAATACCGTTTTCAACACTGCCATCACCATCAGCTCTGCATTTGCTCCAGCGACACACAAGAGCCTGCATGCTACACTTACAAAAATCTGTACCAGTGAATGTGATCCACTGTGACTGTCGCCACTGCTGAAATGCACCACCCATTGCCTCACTGTGCTCACATCCACCAGTTGGTCTACATCGATGTTCACAAGTGTCTATGAATGTCAGCAGGTGCCATTTTTTCCACATAGAGGAATTCAATGACATCCCTTTGCTTCATCCACACATACATATATCTCAGATACCATTCTGTCAGACTGCCCCTCTGCTGCCATCTAGAATAACGATGGGAAGGTTCAATCTCCACTCCCACACCACCAACATCCACTTCTAACGCTGTCGGTCAATATAATAAAATAGGAGGTATTACTTTTGGAGCAGCTTCTTACATGGAAACCAGTCTTTTCTCTCTCTCACCAACATTCAGACAGGATCTTAACTTCCCAGAACTGAGCAGAGCTGCATATGGAGAGACACCCTGTTACCACTGCCATTGGCAAGAGGGCCAAACACAACCACCACTCTTCCAAGCTTGTACAATTTGCAAAAGAAAGCAAAGCACAGGTGAGAGTGCAAAAGCTGCATGGAAACATGCTCTGACTAACAGAAGCACCTCTGGGTTATGAGAAGCCCTCGTGCTGGCTGAGGGCAGCAGCTTACCTCGCAGGGAGCCAGAGCAACCCTCGAAAGGAAGCCCTGACGCTGTTTGATTAGTATTGTTTCAGGGCGCCTTGTTGAGCCAGAAAGGAAGCAGTCATTTGGTTTCTAAGGAGCACCACCAAAAAATACCAACAAAACAAGATAAACGCTGAAGTCTGAACAAGTTTCTCAGCACGTAACTCCACCTAGGAATTCCTCTTACGAAATAGCTCTCTCCTGTTCTTCCCAGTCCACCTACTGGGAGCCACCAAGCTTGAGAAGCACTTCCACTGCTGCGAAGTTTATTTTAATGTGCTTTCTGAAGACATGTGTGGCTCAATATCTACTGTAAAGCTCTCACACTGTGCTCTGAAAAGAGCTGCAGTGTATATAGCACAAGTTTCCAATACCAGCCAGTGAGCATTAAGGGAACTACCCACATTTTTAGAGACAGTAACACCAGAGAATCACAGAATCATAATGGTTGGAAAGGACCACTAAGATCATTAAGTCAAACCATCAATCCAGGACCACTAAGATCATTAAGTCAAACCATCAATCCATCACCACCATGCCCACTAAACCAGGTCCCTCAGTGCCACAAAAACACACTTCCTGAACACCTGCAGGGATGGTGACTCAACCATCTCCGGAGCTGGGCAACCAGTTTCAATGCCTTGAGTGAATACTCCTTCAGAGAAGACATTTTTCCTAATATCCAACTTGAATATCCCCTGGCACAATTTGAGGCCATTCCCTCTCATCCTATTGCTACTACCTGGGAGAAGAGACCAACCTCCATTTTGCCACAACCTCCCTTCAGGGAGCTGTAGAGGGCAAAAAGATCTTCCCTGAGCTTCCTCTTCCCCAGACTGAACAATCCAAGCTCCCTCAGCAACTCCTCATAAAACTCCAGACCATTCACAGCTCGTTGCCCTTCTCTGGACATGCTCTAGGGCCTCAATGTCTTTCTTTTAGTGAGGGGCTCAAAACTGAACATGGTACTTGATATGCGGCCTCACCAGTGCCAAGTACAGAGGGATGATCACCTCCCTGCTCTTGATGGTACCGTCTTACCTCTCTGAGAAGCCATTTCCAAGTTTTCATTGTGGTGTTCTTTTCACTAATTTACAAACACTATTCCAACCCTCATTTAGGTAGCCTATCAACCTCAGGTAGTCAACATGCCAAAGCCATTTTTGTGTTTGTCTTCTCCATCTTTATTTACTCTTTAAACAGCTGTGGCTTAGTTACAACAGTGTATTGATTCTTATGACTTTTGTATCAAGTGGGGGGAAGGAAAGCCAAGGTCACTACAAGCCTTCTTTATATAGGTAACAAACTTTTCTATCACAGTCAAGGAAAAATCTACCTTCAAATGGTGCTGGTGAGAAACACCTAGGAATTAAGTCAGACAAACGAAAGTCACTGGTGCTACTTGTCTTGAAGCACTTCCTCGTGGCTGTCACTAGCTTATCTCCTTTTTTCTCATAGATTCATCATGGAAATCATCCTGGAAAGGAAGGCTACAAGAAAGGTTTATGAGATTTCTGTTAGGTTTGCATCTTAGTCCGTGCGAGAACAATTTCAGGCATTTGGGATGCTGTGGACATGCTGGTGGTACCTTCCCTTTGCATGCTTCTCTTGGCTAGAGCTCTTTAATGTCTTGTTGAAAACTACATACAGTGACGAATCTGAATGTTATGAATGTCAGGAGCTTCTGATTGGCTGGTAAAGGCAAACAGGGAGCTGAGACTGCAGTAAGCATCATGGGGGCAAAGAGCCAGAAGGTAGTAGACACAGCGGTTTCCCTTCAGAGGTGAAGGCTAATGTTAAAGACAAGGGAGGTGTTCAAGCAGGGAGAAAGGGAGCAAAGAGGTTAATTAGCATTCATGACATTAAGCTTTGCCACTGTATGTAGATTTCTCTAAGATATTAAAGTGCTCCAGCCAACTGTAGAGAAAGAAGCATTTGCCATTGCACAATTCAAGATAAAAACAAATAGAAAGTGAGGAATATACCCTAATTTATTTTTCTTGGAGAGTCTTGCCTAACTTTGGGTTTTACAGTTTTTTTCTGGCAATCCCAGTGTGGTTTTCCCTGATAACTGATCAAGGAGACACTGATTTATGGTAAGAAGGAAAAGAAATGGAGGACAGATCAGCACAAATGCTCACTCTGAAGGAGACTAATAAAGAATAGCCAACTGTGCCTGGCCTTCATAAATGTTATCTTCCTGTCTTTAACAGACTCTTGACTTTCACCTCCTGAAGAATCAGACTGTATCATTAGTATAATACTATAATAATAATTCTATTGCTGTAAGTTGGAACTGCTTGGCATCCTTTCCTCTCATTAAGGAGAACTGCTCCCAGCTCAGTATGGCACCACTTTCAGCATGGCCACCAGTTTAGGGCATGCTGGCTCTCTCTGGATGTCTGACTGCTGGGAAGGGCTCAGGGAAGGCTTTGCTGGTCTGACGCCATGCTGCAGGCAGAGGACACTGCCCACGTCACTGGAACCAGTGGATGCGTTGCTGACACACTGTGCAGGCACTCAGCAGACAAAAGTGGGTGTTAAACATTTAAGAGGCTGGGTGCACATTCATTCTTATCTTAGAAGAGCTGGGGTGGGATAATGTGGCCCCGCATTTTGCGCTTAACACCTTCAGCAGGATGGCTAATCAGCTGCACACAAATAATGGCACCCTCTTTTGCAGTTGCTGGGTAGCTGAAGATGGCCTTGGGACATTCCCGCTAGGAAGAGCAGGGATTTGTGAAATGCTTGACAAGTAGCTCAGCCACCTGTCTAGGCGGGGCAGAGGATGCTTAAAATTGCAATCTATCAGCTACGTATGTAAGTGCCCTCTCTCTGAGTCAGTCCCCAGTTTCTCCTGACACTTCACTTATCACACCGTTGTTACCTCTCTAGAATTGGCTTATCAGAAGGAGGGACCTGGACAGCACTTCATCTACTTCATGATGGCTATTATTACTCCATGTTGAAAGCAAGCATGTCTGTTTGCTGAATCAAAGGGAAAGCCATTCTCTTTTATTTTAAGGACAATTACCAAATAAATGTTCCCAGCCAACGGAGCGGAACTCTATCCCCTGTTTACAGGCAGCAGCTGGAGGTGCTGTTTCCCTCTCGGCAGGCAAGCTGAATTGTGAACAGGCACAGGGATTTTCTCCAGCTTCTGGGCTGAGCTTCAGCAGGAATGCCTCCGACAGAAACCCCTCTGAGGCAGAAACATGTAATGCTGAGCCCCGGGATAGTCGGCCAAGCCCTGGAGAACCTGCCAGCCCATCCCCATTTTTCTCATTCTTGTGCTCTCCCTCTTAGTGCTGTTAATCCCTGTGATTCTCACTGCTGAGGCAGGGATCTCCCTGCCAGGGGGGAGAGAGGCTGCCTGGTGTATCTGAGGAGCACAATGGAGCACTTCCCAAAACTACCAACCCCGTCCAGTTTCACCTAATCTAATAATCACAGTTTATCTCATCGAAACTAGGACAAGAACTTAAGGGAACAAAGCAGAGGAACTGCTGAAATGTCAAGCATCTTTGCTAAACCCATACCCCACCTTACACAGGAGAAACTGGAAGGCAACACAAACTGCAGAGCCCCTAGGGGACTCTCGGGGTGCATCCACCTCAGGATTTTGCATATGAAATGAACACCTGAAGTGATGCTAGAAGTTATGCCTGAAGGTCTACTAAAGAAGTGATGACAGGGTCCAAGCAGCAACCCTACCTTCACATGCCTGCCTCCCTTCAGAGGTCAGGTCCTGGACAACACCGATCTGTGCTGCGAAAGCACAGGACAAATGGCCATCTGTGTTAAATAACAGTACATGTGGCTTGCTGCCTAGGTTTGTCAATGCCCTCCACATCATCTCTTCATGCTAAACACAGTTGTGTGTATTGAGTTCTCCCCAAAGGGTACAAAGTGTAGAATTGCTGGGCCTTCCTTCAAAAAACAGGACTGACCTGTGTGACTGCCTCCAAGGTCAAAAGAAACTGGGGGAACATTTTTTACACTGATAATAAGACATTTTAATAGGATAATTACAAAGAAAGCATATCTTGGTACACAAGGGCCATTCTTAATGACAACTGCTCCAATGTTCACATGCTACACTTCACCTTCACCATTCTCTCTATGACTTCTTAAGCCTCCATTCGAAGCTATAATAGGCACAGGAAGAGTTCTGTTAGTCAAAAAGGATATACTTCATGTGTCTTTAGAGAAAGAGCACATGCTGTCATAAAAAAACAAACATGCATCCAAAGGATAATTGGTATGAAAAAGAGAAAGGGGCATTAGTAAAAAATGATGTAATCTACGAGACAAAGTTCCTGCTTAAAACTGTGCATAAGAAGATTGCCCACATAGGAAAGTGCGAAAAAAAATCTGAATTGTTGTTTTGTGTACACTGAGCCCATTCCTCAATGTTTTGCACAAAAAATGATCCAGGAAAAGCGTGGGCCTTCTTGAGAACATTATTGTTTTGAAGTTACAGAATAGTACTGACTAGAATGAAGAGATCCCATACAAAAAAAAAAAAAAAGACAGTTATGCATTTTCCCAGACATGTTTAGGGTCTCGAATCACTGAAAAAGCCTAAACTGCAAAGTTCACTGCATTTCAGAAACTCACCAGCTGTGCTAGGAAAAATATTTCTCATGTTATTTTTCTCTCTCTTCTTCTCTTGGATCATATTAGTGCAATGTGAACTGCACAATGAGAACACCTTATTTCCTCTGCTTTCCTTCCAATACTTATCGTAGTAACACCGCTGTAGGAGAAGAAAGTAAACTTAAGTCCAAAAAAGATAAGAAATCCTGTGTCTGTCTTTAGAGTGCACTGCTGATCCCTGGTGCCTGCCCAAGTATTTTCATCCACTCTTGCTCGTTTCGCAATTTCCGTCTGCCTTAGACCATAAACTTTGGTAACTGAGATTCTTCTTCAAAGTGAACACCATTTGGAACTGCAAGGGAAGCAAAAGCGAGTGATTTAAGCACCACAACCACGTCCCAGTGTGTGGGGTGGGAAACATGAATTATCTAAATCTTTGTGTCTCAGAACATCTATCCAGAAGGATGATCCATATTCCCAAAACATCTCCCTTGCTTGTCTTCTCAACGAGACATGCTGACTCAAGGAGCCTCTGAAATGTCCATGCTTCAGCGCTGGTATGTAAGCAGCTTTTGTAAATAATGTATTTCCTCTGGCACAATTACATTCAAACCCTTTACCTACAAGGGGGCGAGCTACCTTTTTATACACTTTTAAATCTTGCAGAATGAGAAGCACATTCATTGAAAACAGATATTCAAATGTACAGTGTGAACCTTTACTGTCGGCAAAAAACACTGGATCCTATTAGCAAGCATTTTCTGATACACTCTCTGGAACGCAGCTACATTGTGCCTATGCATGATGTAAATACCTAAAATATAACCTTTAGCTTCAGCTTGGCCCTGTTAGTCCTGAACCCTTCTCACAAACCTAAAACACCATGCATCATACTTTGCAGTGCACACTCTGCCATGCTAAGCAGATGCACGCTTGTTCATGTAAAAAGGATGCCTACATTTTGCGGATGTAATGGACAGCTTTCCAGTTATGTAGCTAGATATGAACCTCTCATGGTCAGCACTCAGTTAATTTGCATCACCTCTTCCCATTGTATTCTTGCCCCTGTCACATTTTGGATGCACATCCGGGCATGCAGAAGACCACATAAGCATCTCCTGTCACCGAACTCAGAAGATCAAAGTGGAAGACGTGCATGCTGACTTGAGAGATGGGATCTCTGCATTTTGTTATAGGACTGGTGTACTTTCAGATGTGTGACAAAGATAGGGTCTGTGGCCCCTGTGGATGTCAGGGCACAAATTGCCAGATCAATTTAATGCCTTGAAAGTGAGATGCTGGGCTGTACAGCATTGCAGGTGTCTCCAAGGGAGGCATTATACCCCATTCTGGCCAAAATAAGCTCTGCGCTGAGGAAAACTTGACTATGCCTCTTTCTCCACCCCTGGAGAATCACCAATGCTCAAGTTTCTCCCTGTTCATCATGCTTGACCTGCCATGAACCCCATCTTTTGTAGATAGGGTCAGCTGTAGGTTAAGTAGATCATACCAGCAACTGCTCTAACTGTTGACAGCATTCAGTCAACCCTGAATTTATAAGATATTTAAGGGCACTTACAGAACTGCTCTGTTCCACTATAAGCTGGCACTGGGAGCACTGCTTTTGGTCTGCCAAGAACAGGTGTCATATTTGTTGAAAACAACTCAAAGGCAAAAGATCCATTAACATTCCAAATCCAAGTTTGCTCTGACAGACTTATAAAATCCTTCTGAGAGGAAAAAAGAAAAAAGAAAAAAAAGAAAAAGCAACTCAACCCAATGGGTAATTAAGTTCTGCCTCAGGAGATATTTACATTGCTGCATTTTTTGAGCAACGTAAGAATAACAATACATAGAACAATTTAATGGACTTTACAATTCATAGGTGTAAATCTAGTGTAATAATCTGGTCATAAATCCTGGGGGCACATGGAGAGCAACTAAGGAAACACGTTCCACATGAAGAGTCTGAACTTACTTGCTACAGAAGTTTTATCTTTAAGGTCACCTCAAAGAGAAATTACTATGTTGAACGTAAAAGCAGCCTGTTTGTTCCTATGAAATAAAATCTTCTACAACGCATTTGCTTTTAATACAAAATCTTCATGTGAATTAAGGCTATTTCAAGAACACCCAGAAATCAACAGTGTCTACATGTTAGGTCTTTATAAGGCAAAGCTTGTATGGCCAAACTTGTACAGCATAGCTTTGAGAACACAGCTTTCAGAGATGCTAATAAGAACTGTAAATGCTATATGCAAGATCAGAACATGACTAGAAGCTGCAGTGTAATACAATGGAAAAAAATCAGTATAATAATATTAAACATATCCAACCAAATGATTAGTGGAAAACCCAAAGGCAAAACATTTTCTCTTGACCTATTTTTCTTCTCAAAGGTATTTCAGGAACTCCTCCTGGCTGTGTCTTTAGGTAAATTCAGAGATCTTCACTTCTGCTATAGCCTCAAGTCTCCTATTTCAAAGACGACAAAATATGCATGACAAAACTTGTGCTGAAAGCACTTCAACAGCAATTTCTGCCTCTAAATGGTGCAGAATACTGTATTTTAACAAAGCTTTCCACCTGGATTGAATAAAACAGAGATAATGTGCAGGAATTATCTAGAAAGACTGTCTGATTGCCTAACACAGTGATAACCTTTTGCTGCTAAATTCTGATCCATCAGCACACTGACCATCATCTCCAGTGCATGTTCACATTTGTCCTACAGTCAGGTTGCCCTCGGTTCCCGTATACTTGTATCAGGATCAGCATGATTTGGCCTGTTTGAGGGATACTTGCAACCACAAGATACACAATATCTAGGTTTTCTTTCATTCCAGACTGGCTCTGCAGGATCTTTCACAGTTCCTGGTTTATGGTCATGGTGCCCTGAAGAGGCTCTCCATGTTGCATTGAAGGCTTCACATATGCTACAGGATATGTATACCTTAGTTATCTTAGAGACCTGAGATGTATCAGACGCCAAACCTCAGCTCTTCTAAGCCTGACATGAAGATCCGGTGCATCACTTTTCTTGGAGTCTCACAGAGGCTGTTTGGTGGCGAGGTGGGAACAACCATACTTTGTCTCACTCTCTGCAAGTGCTGAGAAATACTGAGAGACTTGCATATGGTCTCTCTGCAATCGGAAGATCTGCCATCACCGTCAGTAACTTTTCTTGCTCAGATCAGACTCTGCAGTAGATGGTGTTGAATTAATTACAGCAATATATAATTACAGCAGCATTCCAAATGGACCAAACAAGAACTCTTCCTGCTGCCACTTATTTTCTGTATGTTTCTCTAAACTCCAACCAAGCCATTAACCACGGAACAGACAGGCTGATGAAAAGTAGTAACTCACATGGGATTTCCATCACACAATACACAATGCTTTGCAAACATGCTAACATGAGAGTTGCTATCTCTTGATTTGTAAGAACAGGTTAACTTTTTCTAAGGACTGACTGGCAATGTGGTGAAGAGAGGTATTCATAAATTAGATTACTAAGGCTTCTTGCTGTATATAGAATACTCAAAGTAGTGATTTGAAAGCACAGTCTAACTATTCTCCAAAACACGAGTGGCATCTGGTTTACAGTTTTTCGTTATTGCTACTGAACTGAAAGCGAAAGGTACAAAGTCAGTTTTGTTTTCACATGGATTTCAGCTTCTAAAAATCAAAATGAAGTATCTCTAATCTTGTTTTCTCCTTATCCAAAACTACTTACATTTATGAGGTTCAGAGAGATGTCACTTATTTTCAGCTGTTTCACTATCAAATACAAAGATTATTCCTTGAATAGGGTGCTATGATGCAATAAAGCCAGACTGCAAAACACTGTGAATTACTTTTGCCCGAGCCCCTCAGAAATCAGGCATTTAAGATAAGCATTTCCAGATTTATCTAATTCGTAACTAGTAAAATGGCAGTGTTCCAGAAAATATGCATTTTCTAAGTACTAACTTTTATGTAAAAAAGAAAAAGAAAAGATGGCAAGCTGTGCAGGAAGAGGACAAACTGTTTTGTGTTTGGATAATACAAAACATATTTCTTTGAGCCTAACAAAAACATAGTATAATTTCCTCTGACAGGTTTTATCTTGCATTTCCCATATATCTAAGCTGGTTGTTTCTCTTTTATCTAACCAAACAAATCTNTGGAGCTTAGAATAGGCCTTATTTTGGAAATCATAGCCAAACAATTTAAGGGTTATGCAAACCACGAAAACACACAATAATAATATGACAGCCTGAGAAATGCAGCAGGTGACATTCTGGTCACAGTGATGTTAATAAGGTGTTTAGCACTGATATAACCAGGATGAGCAATGAGCACTTCTGCTGGTATTCGGGGTGGCTTAGCAGGTCACACACGGGAGTTCACATGCAAGAAAGCTGGGGACAGGTTCCTCAGGCCTGTTTTGTGCTACCTTCCTCTTCAGAAATAAGTGAAAATATCATATTTTCAGGGGAGAAAAGAACAAAAGCAACCAACTTTGCATCTGATTGTGCAGTTCCATGGCATGGGATCTCACCAAAGCAAATGCAGGGAGCTGGCAAACAGCTTGGCTTTGCTTCTCTAAGGCAGTATTTTGAGCAGTTACGGCAGATATAGCATTTTGCTTTTAAAACCTGTTTCTAAGCACCCAATGCTGAAGTTTCCATTCCCACACTCAGGCAAGCATAAACCTAAGTCTAGGGAGGGAGAAACAGGGTTCGGGATTGGAACAGACTTGCATTAAGTTTAGGACTGAAAAATATATTCTCCTTAATAGCAAAGATCATTAGTTTTAATTTTATTTTCTTCCCTCATCAACCACTATATCTACTGTTCCGGCTATATATAGCAGCCTTTATTTCTTGCACAAAAAGCACATGAAGATGGCAAAACGTCTCCCTCAGTCTCAGACATTTTTAGAGCAGGACTGCTCTATCATTGTGCCTTGCTGGTAATCCTCAAATCTTCTTCTTGTAGCTCAGTTAATGGAACAACATCCCATTTGTATGAGGGCAGTTTTCAACAAAAGCAGTATCTGCCCTCTGGGATTCATATGCTCTTGCTTTAATTAAAAAGAAATCCCATTAAAACCTTCCACTGCCACAAGTGAATCAAATTAATTAAAAAAAAAAATAGAAGGTGGGAAAAAAACCACCCTATTTTCAAAAGGAAACAATTGCAGCTTAAATCTGTACACTTTTAATAGCACGAATTAAAACTTAGGACTTGGTGGTACTTTCCTCGGGTCTGAGGAAATCCACTGAAGTGGTGCAGCAGTGAGCAATGCTGAGACCACTCGATCCAGCCCCGGGAAAGAAATATTGCCTAGTCTTAGGTCCAATCCACTCCAAACTGCACACATGCTAAAAACGGGCACAAAATTTTTACTTCTGAGGCAGAAACTGTTTAAATATTTACTTCCTTTAAAAAAAAAAGAAGAACAAACCCAGACGCAGAATAGAATTGCTCCACTTAGATGTGGAATCACATATGGGACATGTTTGTTTCAAAGCTTTCAATAACTTAGTGGGATGTGTTTGCCCTCAACTTCCTACTGTTGAGAATGGGTTTGACCCTACTGTGGCTGCTGAACTGTGCATGGGTGTGCAGCGGGATGAGGTGAATGGTGGCAGAGGCCTGGACACCAGTGACATTCCCACTGGCTGCACTGACTGCTGGGCCTTCCCTTCTAGCCAAGGAGGCTGCAGGCTTACAAAGCATATATGGCCAGGGCCTGCTGGCTAGACCACACATTTGGGGTCAGGGACTGGTAGAACAAGAGCACCGCACACACTGAAAATCACCAGTTTTGAAAGAGCGTCCCATGGTTGGATCAGGCCTGCAAACCTGTGTGCAGGTGTGTGACCTGCCTGGGCCTACAAAAGCTATGAGTCCTCCCAGGGCCTAGAAGAAATGGAGAGCACAGGCCATCCCCAGGGAGGGAGTGGGCTTCCTGCTTGGGCCACCCCACCTCTGTCCAGTGGCAGTCAGGGATGCGGGAGTAGGTTCACAAGGCCCCACGACACGGCAGGGAGGGAAGAGTCTTCTTTTTGGATTGGGAGAAACCTTGGATGGATACAGGTGTGTCTGGATGGGGCTTCAGCCCCTCAGCTGCCAGTGCCCTGATCACTCCTTCAGCTGTGCTACTGTGACAGCCACAGCCATGGTGTGGAACAAGATATTAACTTAATTAAGCAATGCCTTGACATCCATATCTTCAGAGCAGAACATGATATTAACTTAATTAGGCAATAAATTACTAAAGCAGATGAAAAGCTCTGACAGCTGTCCACTCTCAGCTGCATTACCATGAAGCTGAAAAAGCTTCCCGCTAACTTTTGGCATGGAGGAGAGAGGACGTAGCAGGGGTGGGGACTGTAGGAGTAATCTCTTCCTTTGCTTTGTGTGTTGGGAGTGCAAAGACACTATTCGTACCACAGGAGAGACAAGAAACTCTGGCTGTGGTCTCTAAGCTGCACCCAGATATTACCTGCTCAATCGTCACTCATTTATGTTTCCACATCCCATTTAAAACTGTTGTATACAATAACCACAGCTCCATCTTTCCCTGCTCTGCCCAGGTAGCCCAAGTTTTGCCAGCCAGTCCCACTTCCAAATGTCAGTGATCTGCTCCAGTGAGGTCTCAGGAGCACCAACTCTGGCCAATTCAGCCATCCCTTCTCCAGCTGTCATTTCTATGCTCACATATGGTTTCAGTACATACTACCAATGCCAGACCTCCTGCAAGCAATCTAGGTGACTTCCAGGGTTTCCTTGGGCACCACACGTGTCCTCCTCAGGAAACTAAGCACACACAGGAGGATTAAAAAAACAACCCCACCATGGACTACCTACATGGAGAACAATCTCCTAATACAGTGGTAAGAAAAAGTCAACTAGGAAAGGGTGCTATCTCTGATTCTTTTCTTGGCTAAACATGAAGTACTCTTCACATCAGACAGAGATCCCAAAGACTCCGCTTTATGACAGTTTCATCTGCAAGCTTGCCCACCTGTCCTTATTTTCAAACAGAAATCGTTATGTATCTCTCTTCCAAAACCTATGTGAGCTACTGTCCCTTAATATACCATTGAAAATAAACAAATGCTGGCGATAAGTCTAGGTATCAAGCCACTGTGGATAACAGTGGGCTGCAGACCTCTCACTCCACCTTTCCATGCAATCAGAAACCTTCAGCATTCTGGGAAAGCGCCCATAAACTTGGAAAAAGTAATAAAATATGGACTGCCCACTCTCACCTTCCAAGGCATATCTAGTTCAGCATCCCAATTCCTGAATATATTCATGGCTTAAACCTAAAGTGCTAGAATGTAGGACATAGAATCCTATTTACCTTGTTATGGGAGGACAGTGTTTTTCTTCATGGAGCATCACTACTGCAGCACCATTCATGAAATAACAGGACACTTAGGTGAGATCCACTCCTGCCAGACAGAACTGTTAATGAGATTGAGGTGTCAGGGCTGGACACCAGCTGGGTTCATGGCACTGTAATCAATGGAAGAGCTTGGCCCAAAGAATCCTTACTGTAAATGGTGATGGTTCCTATCTGCTCTGCAAGACCTAGAGCATGCTCTGAGGGAGAAAATAAGTGTTCGTAAATTTGCAGAAGATTTACACAGCAACACAAAGTACTCCTGGTCATTTTCAGAGTGCTAGCTCCTTTCCTGGTATGTCTGAGCCCTCTCCTTTCTGAGTTTTCTGTAAGAGCACCATCAGAGAGATAGAGAGGCAAGCAGAGAGGATCTGCTCATGCTTACCAAAAGACACAATCGGAGTCCTGAAGAAGAAGGATTATCACTTATAAACAGATTAGGAGACACGTATGATCATTTCTGCAGAGAATGTGGATGGATTATAGATCATCTGTTGATCTGCTTCACCCCAGTAGCACACGTGAGCATTTCTGATATGTGCAGAGCTCAGATCAGCATGCTAAGTTTGCATTCCCTGGCTGTTTTGCTCTCCACAGACATGTAGCTCTTCTGGGGTGGGTAACCGTCCCTCCCATCCTCTGCAAGTCATTTTCCATTGCTTTCAGCTACCCCTCTGTTGTTTGAGATGGAAAACAGTGCTTGAGGGAGACTGTGAGCTTCAATCCTAAGGATTAAAACCTGGCCCGTGTTGGACCTGAGAGATAAGTTTGTAAAGTGCACAGAAGCATAAGGAAGAACGGCCTCAGTCGCTTTTATTTTTTGCCTTCCCCAGATGAAGATCCAACAACTGTAAAACACATTTTGAGAACAGCTGACTGTTAAAAACCCACTACTCTCTTTCAAAACGTTGACTTGAGCAAGCAGGTGTTTCTATTCTGCTAATGTTTTTCTTTAGATATTCTGCTTTGTTCACATCCACAACACTGATATTTCAGCCACGTTCCAGTTTTAGAGCAGTAAGAGGTGAGTTAATTCAGACCTAAAGACCTCAGGCAGCTTGCCACAGCCATGCTAATTAGTTGGCTGAGCAAGGAGCAGGCTAGCTTTATCGCAACAGTTACAGTCTTAAATTCTACTGACACCAAAAAGGCTACCATGCAAAGCTCAAGAGTGTACGTAATAAAAAACTAGAGTGTAAAATGAGAAACAGAAGACAATCCACTGATTGCAATGACTCCAACTTTACGTTGACCAAAGTCAAGGTTTTATTACAAATGGATTCTGACCAAGACACTCTTTACCAAGTAGACTAGGGAGAATAATTTGAAATTCAAGTGAACACAAACTCAGATCTGATTTCAAGGAGAATTTCCATATGGAAAAAAATGTGAAGAACTGGTGAGTAATGGATATATCAAGGACTAGTTAGGTTCCAAGCTGGAAAATGTATGCATGACAGCAGTGAAATTTCCAAACCATAGAGGATTAAACCTAATTGGATTTGAAACTGCTAAAAAGGAACCTTAAGTTTCAAGGTAAATGAAACCATATTTGCATAGAATCCTCTCCATCATAGCATTATTTTCCTAAGCATGATTACTGCTGAAGTTACAAAATGAGCCCATACTGATTCAAACTTGTGTCATTCACTGCTGCACCCTGGGATTTTCAATCACTTTTGTGCAATACTGCCCCACATATTTTCCATTTAGCTTCTGTTGACAGATGCCAACACTGAAGATATTTTTTCCTCGCGTTTTCAGTACTGTCCCAGTTACGCATCACTAGGGAAATTTCAAAAATTTCCCAGAAAGCTGTTTTAATTGACTAAAAAATACTGAGGGTCATATGACACAACATGATCTCCTAGCTTTAGATTCTTCCTATAAACCTGATCAGTCATATCTTCTGACCTAGAACACTGACAGATTGCTCAAAAGCAGCAGTGGAGTGGCCTTAATCAGATTTTAGACCAAGCCGCCTCTCTTTCTCTCTCCCTCTGCCTCTGATTTCAGCTTCTTATCTTAAATCAGTCATGCCATCTGTAGGGGAATGCCAATTACGAGGGCTACTTGGAAAGTAATGGCTCCTATCTTACAATGTTGGCCCATGAGAGATGGATGTGGGTGGGACGGCAGACAGGTTGAACCTTCCTGTCAATATCCTGTTGCATGTTGTTGTTGTGTGACAGTCAGCAGCAGAGGGGCAGTCTGACAGAATGGCATCAGATATGGAAGCGCAGATGAAGCAAAGGCGTGTCACTGAATTCCTCCACAGGGAAAAAATGGCACCCACTGACTTTCACTGACACTTACTGAACATTTATGGAGACCAACCAGTAGATATGAGCACAATGAAGCAGTGGGTGGTGCGTTTCAGCAGCAGCCACGGCAACATGAAAGACAAACCACGTTCCAGACAGCCATGCACAGCTGTCACACCACAAAACGTAGAGTGTCTTGATCAATTCATCTATACGAATCAGCAGATTGTGACAAGGGAACTGTGTGCGGAGATGAATATTGGCTTCAATGTGTTGGAAGCAATAGTGGCAATGTTGGAATTTTGCGAAGTTTGCACCAGGTAGGTCCCACAAATGTTCACACAGGAACAGAAAGAACTCCACATTCCAATTTGTCAGGGCCTACTGTAATATGAGGCTGAAGGTGACAGTTTCCTGGATCTCATCATTACCAGTGACGAGACGTGGTGTCACTACTACAAGCTCAAGTTAAAATACATGAATTCCCCACTGAAGAAGTAGTTCAAGATGCAGCCCTCAGTGTGTAAATTGATGAGTCTTTCTGGATAGAAAAGGGGTGATCCTTTCAGATTTCCTGGAATCCAGACAAACCACCAACTCCGCTACATCACAACACCTGACATTGCCAGAGGAGAGAAGAAGACAACATTCACTTCTCAGCATGGTAACACCAGGTGCCCAATGAGTTTGAAGACCACATACAACGTTACCGGTCTTGGCTGGACTGACCTACAAAACCCACTGTGTAGCCTGGATTTGGCATCTTCTGACTTCCATTTGTTCAGGCCAACGAAAGATGGACTGTGTGGGCAACGTTTTCTTAGCAATGACCCCATCAGAGCAGCTGTGATACAGTGGGTCACCTCCACTGATGCAGATTATTACAAGCATGGCATGCAGGCTCTTGTTCATTGCTGGTAAAAATGTATAGCTAATGGTGGAGACCATGCTGCAAAATAATGTCTTGTAGTTGAGAATTTGCTCTATCAAATTGTGTTATTAAGCTCTTTGTATCTGTTGAAGTTTCTATGGAAATAAATAGGAAGTATTACCTTCAAAGTGACCTACATAAATCCAAATCTATCTCAAACCAGTGCAAAACTTTCTGCTGGCTTCAGTGTTTCTGCAAAGCCTCTGCTGCCTGGCAAGAGTGCTGGAAGCCTTTCACAAACATGCCATAGCATAGAAACAGCCTGATAAGCAACTCTTTACTTAGTAAGAAACAGGTTTGAAGAATACACTGAAATGGGCACTAAGTCAAGAAAGCTTTAAATGTTCTAATGAAACGTTCAGCATGCACACATCTTTCCAATCATGTGTGTTCAAGACCAAGAGTACTGGTGGTGTGTGACACATACACAGAGACACTATCAATCACATACCCATCTGCACCTTTTCAATTAAGAAAAATGTCCTCATGAAACAGCAGACACAAGTGAAAACAGCTGTGTGGAAAAAGACATATCAACATGGAAACTCCTTCACAAATCTGCTTGATGTGGTCAGCTTTGAGGAGATGGTAAGTTGATGCAGAAGTCAAATGCTGGAGAAGGAATTAGAAGCCATTCATGTCTGGAAAGCAATGAGCTGTTCTTATTTCAGGAGTGTTAGCCTCTAACTAAGAAATAAAGGGGAAACTTATTTTGAAGCTAAGTAAGCCTGTATTCTCCTCCTACAGAACCCTTTGAAAAGTGCCCTGGCTAAATCTCTGATTAAGCCTTGAAATCCTCATGCTTCTGTACTTAGTCTATTTTAATCTACATATCAGTGCACTTGAATAAAATAACTAAAATACACTGATTCTGAGAATACATCACATCTAACTTTTGTTTTTACTTGTACATGTTCTAGTTTTGCAGGAGATAGGCGGTGTTTTACAATGCCTATACTAAAACCAGCGCCTTGAACTTAATCCGCCATATTCCTTTAATCTCCACTTCAAGAGATGAAAGCAACTGGTAGACAACAGGCATGCTTTAGGAAAGCCCTAAGTACAAGGTCTTCTTAAGTTATTATGATCCCATGTGCCTCTGGACAGGCTACTGCAGATCTGAAAACTTCCCCTGCCAATCTGGAGCAGCATAAAGCCACGAACTCTCATTCTGCTTTGATTATCACCACACACTGTAACTGAGCCACAGCCCAAAGTAACAAATTGCAGCTGCTTTGGACCAGCCTATGCTATCATCCTTGCATCTCTCATGGCAAGCCAAAAGTTGGTGAGCACGCAGGTGACTCTTGCCTCATTGCTCAGTGCAGCTGTGGCACACAGAGCATCCTCACTGCTTCCCCACCCATGTCAACTGGGGCTGTATGATTCAAACCAGTAATTAAGAGTACAAAACAACTATTCTTCCTGACATCATCCCAGCCTCAGACCGTGAGACCTTCCTCTTGCTCTGCCTCTGCCTCACTGTTTCCTCCAACTACTTCCTAGACTCCGCCGTATGACAATTCCAGGGTGGAGCAGCTCGAGCCCAGAACTACCGCTAAACACTGCACGATTGAAACTATTAATACCTGTTCCACCTGCAGATAAGGAATACCCATTTTAAGCAATGCAGAAGGCTGGGTGCCTTACTGTCACCAGCAATACACCTGATCTAGTGCTGGTGCAAAGGAAAAAAAGGCTGGTGGTGGCCTTTGAAAGCTCCTCTTCTCTGACTGTGCAAGCAGGTACAGTTATGGTTCCATACTTGACTTTTAGAAGTATGTCTACAACAGCGAGAACGAACCTAAGAAGCTGAAATTAAAAACATGCCCCATATCTTAATGCCTTGTTTTCTTCATCCATTGTAGAGGAGCTGACCTGTAATCTATCATCAGATCAAGACCTGTAGAAACCTTAGCTTGTCAACCATAACCACTGAAAAAACATTTTCAGTTTGAATTATACTAGAGCTGGCACCCAAAAAGGCAAGGTGATGGTACTCCTTTCTGGGACTTTGCAGCCCACTGAGTCTATGTGTAGCAATGCTGTTTATTGAACAACAAGCCCCATCCATTTTCTTTGCTCTCTCTTTTGACTACTTTTTGTGACAGAAACTATCACTTATAACTGGTTTATAAAACTAAATCCAATTTCCAATCTTAATTAGGGATGGTGCAATGAACTACTCAGAACAGCATTAATCCACTGCTGATGTTTCACATGAGTTATAACAGGAAGCTAGACCATCAGGGAAATGAATTAAAGAAAATTCTGGATTTGAGAAAACTATCAGAACAAGAGCTTGGGATCTGCATTCCTGCAGCAGCTTGTGTCTGTGGGAAACCCTGGGGGGACCAATGAAAACAGGAAAAGGTGGGACGGTGGGCCTACTCATAGTCTGATAAAGTAAAATAAATGCATGGGGCATCGCAGGATTCAGCCCCCACTGCTGACTGTATGCTTCAGTGAAAATAACTTCAAAACAAACTAAAAAAGGCTAGAGTCAAACCTGAATTTAGGCATCTTGCCTGGTAAGTATAGAAACTGAATATACCCTACCCCCAACACCAGTAAGGAGAATCTTCCCATTTCCCCAAGAAGAGCTAGATAGGACCAGGAATGAATAATTTACATTAGAAGCCAGTGATGCTTCACTTGATTAGGATGCCTCTAATGAAAAGCCAGAACGCTGTATATGTAATTGCTACTGATTGACACAATCAAATCATAGCCATTCTCCTGAGAAAAAACTTGATTGTATGCTGAGAAGCGTCAGTATTTTCACAGAGCAAAATCAGTTATCTGTTGGAACAGTTATCAAACTGCTTCATACACAGCATCATAAAAAAATCCATTTTCACTGTTCAGTAAAATTAGACAGTGGAATCTCTGAGTCTTTGGAAGAGTAAGTCTATTTTATTAATGCAACCGAATCAACTATGCTTTAAATTAAAAGGAAGAAAAAAATACATATATTTCAGTGAGTTGAATGGAATCACTCAAACCTTTAGAATGACAGTTGTGTCTTTAAAAGTTTTCAATAAAATCACACAATAATATCCTGAGGAAAACCAAAGCCTTGGTACTTTTTTCTTCTCAGCAATATCAGTTTACAGCTCAACAACACAACACAAGGGTGGAGGAGGAAATTCCTTTATTCTCACCTTCCAAAAAAAAAAAAAAAAGGTTCCTTTCAACAAGCTGTAATACAATGCATTTGCCATCAATTGTTTGCAGGAAAAAATTCCACGCTTTTTCCTTCCATGCAACGAGTTTGACCCCAGCAGGTTGACTAAATTTTATAAAGAAGGAAAAAGGCTACATACATACAAAACGACAGTCAAGAACCATGTCAGTGCCCAAGATCAATAAACCTACACAGTGCTCAATAAATTTATAAATACAGGACCACTTAGCCTTGAAATGGAGAAAAGGCAAATGCACTCTCACCAAATAACATTAACAAAAGCAGCGAGCAGCATCAAGTGCTTATTCCATTCTGTCAGGTGGCAAATTTACCACTGCACAGAGGAAGAAAATAAAAGCACTCTGGCAGCATTCCCACTACAAGACTGGACTAACAGGCATTCCTAATTATCTTTTAAATTTGGGCTTTTAAAGGGTGTTGTGAATAAACGACGAGGCTTGCAGAAACAATACCGTAGCATGAAAGAGGAAGAATTTAACAACAAAAATGAACTCCTTACTCTTACTAATTCCCTTTAAGAGATTTTCTCTGGTGAAATGTTTCCAGCTACAGCAGACGCTGATGACTTTCTGATGCTGCTTGTTTTGGTAACTTCCGCTGAAGATGAAAAAGCCAGCTGCTGCAGGAGCAGCCTGGAAAGCTCTGAGCTTTCTTTGAGATATTCAACAGCAATGCAGTAACTCATAGCTGTCTGAGAGAAAGTAACACTCCAGAAAGAAACAGAAAGGCACGGACAAATTGTGCTTTTTGGCTCTTTATACATAGCATTTGCATTAACCATTACAGATGCCAAGACCAGAGCATCTCCTGATGCTCCCCTCCCCAGAGACGGGACTGGTCCTGCTTTAACACTTCTACATGGAAGCAGTGCTATGGAAGAGACCACGAGCAAGATCAGGCTTTTAATGTCTCCTTATGGCTTCATGTTCTGAATGACTGTTATGTATGTTACATTATTTATAAATACCTGATATTGAAAATCCAGATACAAGATCTACCAACAAAGCAAAAGGACTTGCCTGGTGACTGCATTCCATTCTTTTGCAGATGCAGTAATAGCTTAGGAGCAAAAATGCAATTCAGTTAAGCTATTCTAAGGCGAAGCTGGAATAATTCTGTGGCAAATCAGACCAAAGCACTGACACGTTGACATGGATCAAAATGTTTTTCTCTGCCACATCACTATATCTGTACTAGTTCTCCAGCAGTCAGGGCTGTTACTGACGTTCAGCTGCAGCTGGTAGTAGAACCTGGAGCAACTAATATGACAAAAACCCTCTTCAGTAGTAGTAACAGAAAGCCAGTTTCCCTTTCATTTTTAAACCAGATTGAGCTATTAAGTACATCTCTGGTTTTCACTGTTTTAAAGTCTTTCAGATGTTAACTTTAACAGACTACAACTTTAAGTTGTGATGGATGGAAAGACAGAATAACCTTCTCATGGGTTACTTGACTGCTCTTCTCACATACTGTTTCTCCTCTTCTACACATGGCTTATGTGAACTAGAAACCTCTACCATTAAGTGAAAACAATGAGAGCACTTCCCTGAAAGAAAACGGTCAACTTTCCTCTCTCAGCTTCACATAAACCATACAGTGACCAGAGCCGGGATGAACTTAGTATATGTACACTTTATTCTTGTTTAGGCCTCTGACACCCTTTGAATAGTTCAAAGGGAAACTCATACAACTTACAGAAGAAAAGG
The DNA here is from genome assembly GCA_016647715.1 of Pavo muticus. Classification (NCBI taxonomy): domain Eukaryota; kingdom Metazoa; phylum Chordata; class Aves; order Galliformes; family Phasianidae; genus Pavo; species Pavo muticus. The sequence continues at coordinate 596,712 of JACDJE010000260.1, forward strand.
ACTGAGGTTCTGTAGGACAAGAAATAGCTTAAAGATGGTGGGACGGGACAGTGCCCCACAGAACAAGGAATGGGGGATATTCATCAGCAGGAAGGAAATGGGAGACATTGCCAGGTGGCCGAGAATGGAAATATGCTGCTGCAAAAGCTGCTGGTGCTCTTTGCCTCCAGCTGAGCAAGGACATGCACCAACACAACTGCCCTGCCCAAGATGACTGCTCCAGTCCACGGAGAAGAGCTGGGCGCTCTGATGGATGCTGTCACTTCCATCCCTGCACCTCCTCTTATGAACCCTCCCATCACAGCAAATCCACATCAATAAACCCAAAAAACAAATTCTGGCATCACTGTTGTGGACTGCAGGAAACACTGGGAGAGATTAATAGCATATTTATCTGTTCATCTGTGTTTGTCAGCAGAGAGAAAAATCACAGCATCTTCTCTTGCCAAACCATCCTTACTGGCATTACGGAAAGCTTGGGTCTTGGGTTTGAATTATTTGGCTTTTGTGGGGAGGGGTGGCTTTTATGAGAGCTTTTCAGAGAATGGTATAAACTTAAACATCTGAACAACAAAAACAACAAAGGCTCCAGAGAGGTCATTCTTTCAGACTCTTCTGATCTTTACAATACACTTGAAATCTAAATGTTTTTACTAGTTTTTTCTCTTCAGACCAGGAAATGATCTGAAACTTTAAAGATTCAGAAAAAAAAAAAATAATTGCAGATAGCAAGCCAAAACTTACTGTGAAGATTCTCTTCAGTTTAACAGATTTTACTCATTTTTTTTAGGGCTTCTCGTAAGCTGAAGACAAGCAGAATTTGCTCATAGTTTCTTTAAGGAGGCATTTATTCTTTTAGTGTGGAAAAATTTGCACCATCAATAGCAAGCCCTACATGGAACCCATAGAATAAAGTAAACAGGCTAAGTGAAGTGTTAGAGGCAATTAAGCTAAGATGCCTTTCCTTGTTCCTTGATACACGGCCATATCCATTGCTGACACAGTCCATCATCAGTCCCTGAATTCACAGGTAACTAGATATTTCATCCTGAACTACAAAGTCCAATTTTCAGACCTGGCAATCTCTACTGCCACTTTGCAGTCCCACGTCCAATCCACCTTGTAGCCTGACACATTCATCTGATAAAGCCCTTCCCCACATGATGAGACCCTTCAGATACTGCCAGACTGGTGCCTGATATTCAAATTATATTAATATATATTGATATTTAAGATATTGAAGTGCTCTCCATTAGAAAGAATAAACTTTGAATACTCTTTTTCAGTGTTAATTTTTACTCTGCTGGTTTTTAGCACATTACCATCCAGCAACAGAATATACACATAATGTGTTTCGTCAGCACAAAGCTAACTGTATGGCTCTATGTCAAGTTCCAAACATGAAATGCAACAGAGCAGCACAGGCCTGTTTCCACACTACCCAAAATGTCTAAGGTCCAACTTTTTGTCAGCATGACTCCCAGCAGTGAGCCTCCTCCAGTCCTGTAGCCCACCAGCACTTCCCCTGGGAATGGAACTGGCACATCACTGCAAAATCGTGGCACCATGCCAAGCAAAATTAAGTCCTCGTGCTGTGAAAGTGGGTTGCCTTTTTTTCTTTAAAAAATTAATGTATCCAATTTCAAACTCATGTTTGCCACAACAAGAACTGCTAGGCCTACAGTGTCTCCTCTTTCCTTTCCTCTCCTCCCTTCTGCCTCCCAAAGAAATTCAAGTTCATTAGTTGTATCAGCTAGAAAGAAGATTTAAATGGTGTGATGAATTACCCAAAGCAGCTGCACCTTGACAGACAGCTGATGCTGATGTGATGTTAGGCAAAACACACGTGTATGTGCAGGCCTTTTAGCTATGAAGTCAGTCTCAGGCCATAAATTACAGTAGTCCCACTATGCATTTTTGTTACACTCCCACTAAACTGAGAGATCTCAGGAGAGCTGGTGGAGCATCGGCAGTGGTAACTCAACATTTCGGTGTCAAGATGTTCACTGTTCACTTCCACAGCCTGCATCAACAGCTTCACCTGTGTACGGAGGACACAAGTCCACTCAGAGGAAGCGTGAGCGGGGACTTCTGGTCTGAGGTTTCACACTTTTTCTGTAGAAGTGTAAGAATCTGTAATACATCTGTAGCAGGTAAGGCACTGAAGAATCTGCTTCTCCTATGAAACTGAGATGGGGATCCAATCTGAGTCCTACTCTACAGCCCTTCAGAGACCACACTGGTGCAAGAGCTGCCCAGGTATCATAAAGCTACCGTGAAGAAAAAAGGGGCATGTATTATGTCAATAGAAGTGCTTTCATCTTTAACTATTTCAGATTCTCCAACTCTGCTGATGAATGGTTCGATTAAGACACCCTTAAGACCACAGCTTTGAACACCATCCGGTTTTCAACTTAATGAACCCTCGTATAAATGATCTCCTCTCACTCTCCTTCTTCCACTTAACACTACTTTTCCTAGAAATGGACTTACTTGTATAACAAGACTTTTTTTTTTCTTCCTTCCCCTCCAGATTGCACTCCAGTACCAAACATTAGAACAAAATCACACTCATCTGCACCTGCAGGATCCCAGCTTGGTTCTCCATTCTGAAGAAACAATCCCACAGACACAAGAAGACGCATTCTTAAAAAAATACAATGCACACAGCCCTCAACCCAAGAGATCTACATGCTAGGCAGCTTAGATGAACTAGCAGTATCCTCCCAGATGATCCTGGAAAGTTCCCTTTTTGACAGTTCACACTGTTGAGATCGGAGGGTGTTGACTTGGCTTTATTTCGCTCCACAAAGCTTCCGATAGCCTACTGCCTTGGCAGAAGTAAGAGAACAGCCTTATTTGTCCCTTCTTACAGAAACAAAACAGGTTTCCAGGAGACGGAAGGAGATGGTTTAAATGGAGATGGTCCTACTCAGCAAGTCACGGAGGAGCTGTGTCCCTTACCCAGGCCAGTAGGATATACTGACTTGCCAGAGTCAACAGGAACAGGTAGGCAAGAAAGGCCCGAGGGCTCAACTTCTGGGTTTCCCACATATCCCACGAAAAGCAGAGCAGAACAAAGACATTTTGCTATCCAATCACTTCTGCTATATAAATGAAACCCCTGAATTATGGAGAGGCCTGGGAATGAATGAGAGGCACAAATGCCTAAGAACCTTTTATTCATAGCAGAAGGAATCTGACGGTGTCCAAAAGAGAAAAACGAGAAAGAAAACCAACCCCAGGAAACCATAAGGTAATTTTGAAAGATTGGCTTACTTGCCAATCACTCCCATCTGGCTCACCTTTAGGAATCTCTAAATGTGCACCTAGCTGTTGTCAGCCCTCTAGTGACAACACCAAATGTCATTTTTTTCCACGAGGCTGGCCCTCCTAAAAATTTCAGTTACCTGGGCTCCTCATTGATATCTCTAAATTAATGAGATGGAAAAAGGTTTTCAAGAAATTTAAGGGCTTAAACATACATCCTGGTCAGAAATGTCAAGTAATTAAAAGATATTTTTAATTTAAAGTGAGAAGTATTCCCTAGAAATCTTTGGCAATATACATTCTGATCTGTAGTACCATGCCACCTTTGTTCTTATTAACCAACTTGACAAACACATTTTATGCAGCATGATAAATATAAGCCTGGGCCTTACACATATATCAGCCCAGAATGCCAAACAGGCAACAAGATAGGGCAGTTGAGAGTGCCTACCAAAAACATTGTTAAAAGGCCTCATTTTCAGAAACTGGCACTTCACCTGCCTGTGCTGGATTCTCTTTTAAAGCTGAAAGAAGGACTGAAATACCAAGAACTCCCCCAAAGTTTGGTTACTACTCTGCTTCCTCAGAGCTGCTGATCACTCTAGGGATTCTGAGGGACTTAACTCAGATAGGAAGAATAAGCCTGCAGTGGCAAGAAAATATGTTGAAGGAAGCTAATATGTGTCTGACATTTGTTAAGTTAAAGTCAGGAACTGAATCAGAATCGTCTAAGTGAACGTACAAATAACAGGCAATCTAAAGATAGCTCTGTGAAGGACTGTGAAGTCTGGGAGCTTCAAACAGGCACAGGACAGGCTTGGGCTCCAAGCACATGAAACAACAGCAAACAGCAACTACAACCAGCACAGGTACTTAGATGCTGCTCTTTAGCTCTGGTTGAATGATCAAAACATTTTTTAATTAAGCCTATTACAATATATCCACTGCTTCCACAACAGAAAAATGATGAAAGGCCTTAAATAGTTTGAGCATTTTCAATATATGGAGATAAGGAAAAGACTTGAAAAGTTAAAGCAATCCATCAGGTCATAACTTTGGCTGAATGTTCCTTTCCAATGATGGCAACAAGCAGCGGGAGCAAGGAACAACAAAGGACTGGATCAATCTTCGTTTAGAAAAGAGTACCATGTGCTACACAGGACAACTTGTACATTCATATGATGCGGTATCGAGACCTGAACACCTGAACTGTTGTATTTCCCCCTGACAGTAAAATAGCTGTGCCAGTAACACGCCTCTTGAACAGAGAGAAACACCTGGAACTTCAAACGGTGTCACAAACCTCTTCACCTTGTGCATATTTCAGATGTTTTGAAATCAGGTTAAGTGGCTCTGGATTTATTGATAGCAGTTCTCATGCCAACATGCAGGTTCTCAAGAGCATTGCGGCCAATATCTTTTCTTAGGATCACTCTTGGGGCAGGGTAACTGCTAATGGGGAACTCTAAAATTGGAAATAGTGTGACCTATTTACAAAGAAAGATGACAGCGTAATGTTTAAAGATTTGAGACTGGCTTCACTTTGTCTTTTTTACAAAGCTACGGGAGCACTGTCATACATTCTAATAGACCAAAGCAGGAAAAGATTTCTACAAAAACTTTTGGCTCAATCCCACCTTCTTCAACAAAAATAAACTTTGGTGCTTTACTGTGGAAAAACTCCAACCTTTATTAATAGACTTACACAAATTTAATTAGTTTGACCATGGGGGCTGGTGCTAGATGCTAACACTGGTGTGCACTTCAGCTGGTCCCTATTTCTAGTGTAATGTTTTCCCCAGGCCTGCCCAAGATGAGTTATTAAAAAAGTGAAATTTGCAAAAGTGAAGAAATTTGGAAGATGGATATACGTTGTGTATTGGCAATCCTGTTAGGGAATTATCCTAAACTGGCACTACTAAACTTGCCTCAGATTCAATGAGACACAGAAGTAGGACAATCCAAACATGTACGCAGATAGAGCCTTGTTTTTACCTGCACTATGGGGGAAAAAGTGGCTGCTAGAAAGCTCAGCTTGAACTTAATGCTAGCACCACTGTCCCAAATTACAAGGCACAAGATGACTGCTTGAATTCCTGGATTCGTAGGATAGAGTAACAGCTGTGATGTCAAATACCAATCTCTGAGAAGTGCTGGGAAGGGGGGGACACGTCTGCACGACCATTTGCACTCAGGCTCAGAAAACTGTTGTGTTTACTTGGTTACCGTGATCGAGGCAGCAGTGCTTTGTATTCTTTTTTTACATCTAAATCAGTGCAACACTGACATATTGCTAATCTAAAGGTGTTTTGAAACTATCCGGGCAGAAGATAGTTCTTCTCATACGTTAGCAGCTAAAGTGCTAAACTTTCTTTGATAGAAAGCCACTTTTTAGCGATACATCCACTACACTCTTAGAAAAGTTTTCCTGCTTCATGCATACATTACACAGAGATGTAATACGAACCAATGCAAAAACATGTAAGAAAAGCAAACACTGTCATGTGAATTTAACTACTGACACACAGAAAGTTTTCTGCCCTTTTCCTTATTAATACTGAGGAAGCAGGAGAAGAGGGAAATGATGATGCCCAGAGCCACGGAAGAAATGAGTGGAATCAACAGTTTATGGAACGAAAATCCAGATCTCTTAAAGCATCTTTGTCCCTTGCACCACCCTTCATCTCTTCAGTCAGTTAGTCAAAGCTAGAAAGTAAATTCCAAAATGAACAGAACATCCTCTCATCATCCAGTAGCTCATAACAAAGTTTTCCCAAGTGCTAATGCAGCTCTTCTAAAGTTACATTTCAGACCCTTCTGAAGATACGCACATGCTTTGAAAAGAGTGAAGGGAATTCGTTCTGGCATTATTGCTGGGTGTTATCTTGTGTTTTGTTTTGTTTTTCTGTTATTAATAAGGGACTGAAGAAATCATTTTCTCAGCTAAAAAATACCCAGGGAAATTTCTCATTTCCACAGCACAGTGCATGAAAGCACCGTATGTAGCAAAATAGCACTTGAGTCTTATTATTCCAAAGTATTTCTATCACAGTTCTGAAGAATTACTCTTTAGGTACAGTGTTACTCTCTCCCATAAATTTCACTATCTTGCTGTCATCAAGTAAACAAAAAATGTAATGGAACTCTCACCAATTACAAACTGAAGACAAGGCATTTTTAAAAAAAATTAAGGATGGCAGGACATACACTTAGCATGGATTTCTGAAGATTGTTCATCACCAAGAATAAGACCTTAATTTGTATGCCTAAATCAGAATTTTAATAAGATATTCATTCTGTCACGATACCACAATACCCCTGCACTGTGAATATAACCATGTGGGAGATAAGCAAAGTGATGACAAAACCGAGCTTTCTGTGGTACGAAATTTTGAACAAAAATCACAACATGATTTTTGTGTACTACCATGTATCCTACAATAGCAACTGAAACAACAGCTTCAGCAGTACTTATGCAAACACTGCGCAGCAGCCCTGAAGATCTTCCATTGCAGAGAAGAAAAAGGAAGAGACAACAGTTCCACTTTACAGCTGAGAAACTTCTGCAGTGAGGACTGAGACACCTTTCTTCAGGAAGGAGTGTGATACCATCTGTGGTTTCCTAGAGTGACTGCGTGCAATGCATCTTTTAGAAAACTGTACGGAGTTCAGTGCTGATGTGCCACAATTCTCACCTGATCACAAAAACAGTACTGGAAGGGCCCTGAGATGCCACCTGAGTCAACACCTGGATTCTTGAAGTCAAATTGATGGCTACTACAGTAAGTTACCATTAGGCTAATCTAAAACATGAGATACATTAGATGACTAACTGCATGGAAGCACCTTCCTCGTGGACTACCAGAGGAAGTTTATGTTGCCAACTCAGATTGGACACCTCATTTTTAGATTGCTGAGATGAAAATCAGCTCTGATTAACCTACCGCAGGACAAAAGCAAGACCGCAAGATCTGCATTCTCGGCGCAGACCTGGTCGCCAAGTCACTCTGCATTTCCTCATGTATCAATCTGTCCTGTGAAATATACTGTATAGCAACAGCAGAGTCCCAGACAGGAGAGAGTTCACAGAGTATGGATTTTGCGCAACTGCATTTGTCTTGCCACAAATAATGAGTTTTTATTCTTCGCAAGGATGAAACAGACTGATGTGGAATGCTAATTTATCAGAGCAATGTACCCAAAATCTTAACATTGTTTAAGCAGATATAATTTAAAATTTTGGACATGCAGAAGTAAAATACTACCATTTTGGCATACGGCTCAAAGAGAATTACATAAATTACAGAACTAACTGCATTTGCTGGCATTCGTTCACTGCTGATGTTATATTTCATAATTAAACTTAATTTTATAGAGCTGTACTCTACTGGTCTAGGTCAGCAGTCAATTAAAGAACAATCCTCTCCAGGCCCAATGCAACACTCCAGTAAGTGTGAGTATCACCATAAATCAGCAGGCAACCTTTTTTGCTTATAGAATTTGAATGCCAATGTTACTCGTATCAATTTTAACAGACTTGCTCTACTGAGTGCGAGCAGTGGAAATGTCTTCTCCTCGATGACTTCTGAGTCCAGAAATTCTGCTAGGGTCATTAGAATAAATAAAAAGAACTGACTGCAAACTGCAGTCAATGGGAGGCCATCGCTCCTCAAAGCGAGGAGATCCCTCCACTAGGAGCCTCTAATAACCCACTTACAAAACTCGCTCATCATAAACAGGGAAATAAATGGGGTTTGGTTTCTCAGAAGCTCAGCTGATACCCGAAGAATGGAAATAAAAACTAGGCACCTGTTTTTCAAATGTAAACTTCATGAACAGGTAACTTGCCAAGTAAAGGAAACCAAACAACTCTCCCTTGGAGGTGGTCTAACAAGCACCATAGTTTACGAGATCCCTGCACATTTCTTTAATGCCATGTGGTCTTTGCTGGGACCTGGGTCTGGGTCACCTCTCCGATCTGGTGTCCCAGCTGCTGCCACCAGCCTAGTCACAGGCAAGTTAAGGGGTGATGGAGTTTGTTCCTGTCAAGACACGGCAAACACTGCCCATGAGAGTATTGTTACAGCCCAGAAACTGGAAACAAGCATGGAAAGTCCTATGAAAGTAACACAATTTACTGTGGGCCTCAAGGCAGCCAAACACTGTGCACACGGGCGCCAAGATGAGCCCCTTCAACACAGGCTCTTGGGAGAGACAACTACCAATGCTTTTTAAGTAAAAAATAAAAAGGGACAGTCTTGGCAGCTTGAACAAAACTGTTTATCTCACCACCACAATTGAACTGCCCATCTGAGGGCCAGCAATATCACCGCATGTTGACGAGAAAAAAATCAGGCTGTGAAAGGCAATAATAGGGATGGTTCTAGCTGTTGCACTATGCAGCGCTTTATGTCTTGCTATAAATATGGTATCAATAGCACTTGCTAGATCAGCGGGTGTTTCCAGTAGCAAAGGTCAGTTTTGCAGTCGGGACAAACCAGGCATGAATCCACTCATCCCATGACCAGGGTAGGGTGCACATCCAACCGCTCACGCTCTGCCTGTAAGCCACCAGCCCTGTGCTCCTAACACAGCCAAGACTCCGGCTGACGTCAGTGCCGGTTTTGAGTATTTTGAAATGACTTAGAAGTTATGCACACATCCCCTGGTAATGGAGTTGCACATCCATAGAAAAAGAAAATATTCATCAGTTGCCACAAAAGCTACCTCTTATCAGCAGAATTAAAAGAGACCTATAAATGCGGTTTAATTTGTTTAAGTGCTCACCTGGGACCTGTGCTCTTTGGACAGGTGCTTGGAAACAAATGTGAAAAACAGCCTAGCAGTGTCTGTATGCAATATTTTAAATTTGTGACAAATTATTCTGGCAGAGGCTGTCAAAGGGCCGCAAACAGGCTGGCATTTGGACATAGAATAAAGATAAAATGAATTAAAACTGGCCAATTCTGACCAATCAATGAATTCACTTAAATGAATGCTTTAGTTTCAGCTATAAGTTCATCCTCTGCTGTGTGTAGAGACACAAACCTGCGATCTAAATACACCTGGAATAACTTGCACTCCTAAGGAAAAAGAAGTCGTGTTCCATCCAAAGGTTCTTATATATGTACCTATACCTTCCTTGGGTTCCTGGGGCTGGTGAGACCACAACACAGAATTGTGAAAGTGAAATAAATCCCTGTCAGATAGGCAAAACCTCTGCAAAACACTTACACAGCATGAATACAAATTGACATACCAGAGCTATGAGACAATGTGAGAATCGGAGGATATCATTACAATGTCGAAGGGCTAATCACGACGCAAAATAAAACGTGTTTGTTCCAGCACTAAAATCACAACTGGGGATCTGCTCTGTCTCTTCCTAACACTGGGCTGCCCCTCATCTCCCTAACGTACATCTTCTGGGGCTGATGTGCAGTTCATCGGAAGATAAAAACGAAGTTCAGGGTGATGCCTGCTCTTTTATGGGTAATGATGAGTGGCATCGGGAACTTAAACGTTTGTATATCCACAGCAGCTGCCGGCCTGCCCACCTCTGCAATCATTTCCATAACTTTTTAGGAGGAAACCACAATGTTTGAGAAGTTTACAATGTGTGGTCCCAGGCACAGGACTGAAATTAAAAAAATAACATATTTAAAACTCATGCTCCACTCTTACAGCGGGAATCTAAAAATAACAATAGGAACAAAGATCAGGGAGATTTTCAGTGCAAAAAGGGGAGCCCGGGAAAAATTGAGATGGCCATGAAAAAAACATGCTGATTAAAAAATAATTACGTCACGGGTTGCTCCGGATCCTGCCGAACCCCCAGGCCACCCGCCCGGCTCCCACCCCCCGTTCCCCC